>CAAKMY010042178.1:1389-49591 GCA_901111285.1 Corrigiola litoralis
CAATAATTGTAAGGAATAAATCGTTGAATTTTTCAGATTTTGTACAAAGTGTGCTTTTTTCAGAGAAAAATATTCCTTCTAATATAAAACTATTACATTTCTCGTTCTCATATCCCGAGAAGAGCCTTTGTCATTCAATCTAATCCTAAAGTAATTCAGTAAAAATTACGAGAGTTGCTATGGAAAAAAATACTTTCATACAATTTTTTTATAATTATAAAGCTTATATTTGTTTGGAGATATTTAAAAGTCAAAAACTTTTCTCCGAAACGTGAGAATGACAAACAATTTCACATCAGAGGATATACATAGTCAAAATAAGCAATCAATAAATTTTATGCACACTAGCATAAATAATTGACGCATTGTATGAGGAACAAGATTGAACGAATAGTTGAGAATTCAATATGGCAAATTATCTAATATTCGAATCCTTAAATCCCCAGCCCTCTATCATTAACTACTCTAACATACCAAAAGAAAATAAAAATTGACGCACTAGCTGTACAATAAAGAGTCTAAGATAGCCTCGGGAGTCATTGATAGTCCCAATCACAATATGAAGGTGGCCGTTGAGAATGAAGAGGAAAGGACCACATGAAATTACGTTTATGTCCCTATTTTCCCATAAAATTATCATATATGAGTGTGTTTGGTAAGTCATTTCAGTCGCCACATTCGACCAGTCCACCATATTTGACCAAAATTTCAATTACCTTTAATTTTAAGGTTGTTTGATAACACAAACCTGAAACACATTTAAGTTGACTGAAAAAAGCTACTACGCTCACGCTTACCTGAATAAAGTTTCTAGTCATCTGAAAAGGTTTCAGTTAGCTTTTCATATGCAAGTCATCTTTTGATGTTCACATATATCTTTTCAATTCGTTATACCAAACATACCTATAAACTACCTATAACACATGTAATTCCGAGACTATTAGGCCCTGTTCTCTTCTCATGAATTCCAGTGAGTTTCAGTTCCTTTCAGTTTTCTCTAATTTCTTCCAGTTATTTTCAGTTGCTTCCAGCTCTTCCAGTTCCTTCCAATCAATTCCTTCTATTATCTTAACTCAATTTAGTTGCTTTCAGTTCCTTCTAGTCCTCTCCAATTCCTTTCAGTTCTCTCCAATTCCTTTCAGTTACTCCCAGTCCTCTCCAGCTCACTCCAATTTTTTCCAGTTTCTTCCAGTTCAGTTCAGTTCAATCCAATTTTACAAGTTTCAAGTGAAGAGAATAGGATTATATTAGAGTTTACACACAATGTTCCATACATGATTTTACAGGCTTACCGCTAGCCCAGTGCACAAGACAACATATAGACACATCTGTCTAGTTAACACATAGCACAATGTTCCACACATGTTGTTACGGCTCCCTCGTAGACGCACTTGATTGGTCCCAACAACGTAACACCTTGAGAATCAAAACAAAACAAAACAAAACAAAACTCCTATCATAATTCACAATCATCATTAATCCTTAATTTCCACGTTACATGACATAACATGACATGACATTTCCCCCAATAAAACAACTCTAATAGTAGTAACAACTAAATAAATAAAAATTAAAAGAAAAAGAAAAAGAAAAAAACAGAAATAATATTGTGTTGAGTGAGTAGGACGTCGTACCCCGTCGTCTCTTACCTCTAATTTACAAACGAAACTCGTCCGATCTAATTAACCCCAACTCACTCAACTCGCTTTACGACGTCGTTTCCCCCACTTTAGGTTTCCCAGCTAATTTCTATTTTAATTTACCTTTTTTATTACTGTAAAATACGACGAAACTTGTCATTTTTCCGTAGGACCGTCTTACCTGAGATTGTGCATTTTGATTAACAGATTTAATTAGCTCGTAATTGATTAATTTATGTTGCGGATTTATTTTCATGATTATTGAATTTGATTTTTTTTTTTTTAATGTGAAGGAAAAATGTCGGGAGATGATGATACGGAGAATGCACCGGAAGCGTCGGTGATTGGTGGTGAGGAGGAGGATGATGATGATGATGAGGTTGTTCATGCAGCTAATAATCAGGTAGTGCATTAATTTTTTGGGAGGTTTTAAGTTTTTTTGTTAATATGTGCTTCTGTTTAGTTTAGTGTTTTTGTGTTTTGGTGAATTATATGTTGTCGGTGATTTTATTTGCTGTTGAAATTCAGTTATTATTGTTAATTTATAGTGCTGTTTAGTTTTCCAGGTGAATTGCGGTTTGAGTTAGTTGATTAGCTGGATTGAATCGAGGTTGCGCCTCGTTTTGATTTAATTGTAGTGTAGTGTAGTGTTTAGTTTTTTTTTTTCCTGGTGAATTGTATGTAGTCGGTGATTTTATTTGTTGTTGAAATTCAGTTATTATTGTTAATGCATGCTGCTATGTACTTTCTAGGTGAATTGCGGTTTGAGTTAGTTAGCTAGCTGGATTGAATTTGAGTTAGTTGATTAGCTGGATTGAATCGAGTTGCGGCCTCGTTTTGATTTAATTGTAGTTTAGTGTAGTGTAGTGTTTAGTTTAGTATTTCTTTTTTCTGGTGAATTGTTTCTTGGTCTGGAATGTGCGCACAAAGTCGCTGATAAGAATCGAACCCCAAACCTCGTGATTGGGGTAAGAGAGCTCTAACCACTTGAGCTCGTTCTTTTCTTAATTTTTCTGGTGAATTATATGCTGTCAGTGCTTTATTTTTGTTGTTGATTCGTTGAGATTACATCACCCCAATGCCTTCAAAGTGGCTCTCTCACAAGTGGGGTAAGGGGGATCGGGTGTACGTACCTCTGTGCTATTTCAGAGGTTGTTTCCAATTGACCCTAGGATAAAGTGCGTTGTCCATCTGTGATAAGAACAATTAGCAAAGAAATGGAACACACGCATATGTAAAATTAGCAGAAAGTGAAACACTAGTTAAGTTAAATTCCTTGTGTGATCGGGAATAGTAGGAAAAGAGCCTAGCATGTTAACTTTAGTGCCATATGTTTGTAATTGCACATGAGTTTACTGTTTTGCGGATTTTTTTGTAAAAGTTCAAATTGGTTTGTACTAATGCAGGATTTGAACGCGAGGGAAGAAAATTATGATAGTAATAACAGTAATGAGGATGGGGTTATGGTGAATACTGACAATAATGGGAGTGGTGGAGACTCTGATGGGGTGGTGGTGTCTGAGGATGCTGGGAGGGAAGATATGTTCCTTGATGCCCCTGAGGATTTGGGGGCTGATGGCAGAGAATCATCAGCGACTCTTACTGAGGCTCAAGGGAGCACAGATGGTGAGGAAGATAGCGGCCATGTGCAGCGTATGCGGTTTCGTGGATTAGACAATGAGATGCAGAACGATTACATGGTGGACGAGATGGAGAGGCTTCGAGCAATGTTGGATAAGACTGTAAATGAGAAGGAAAGCATGGCGAGGGAACACAAGGTTTTATACCCCTCTGTCTGTTTTGATTTTTATTTTGGTGTAATAAATGCTAATTTTGATTGGTTTGTGTTAATGATTTTTGCTGATGCAGGATGAGATGGAGATGGCTGCAAAAGGGATAGCCAATCTTCGAGATCAATTGAGGAATTTCACAAATAAGCAGTTGCTGGTAGACGATAATCAATTTGGATATCAAAATCAATTTCATGCGGATGCAGACCATGTGCCTTTGCATGATACGATACATGAGTGCTCCATGTTTCTTAGGAGTGTCATGGAAGAGGTTCAGGATCTGAATACAAAGTCCACAGAAGCAGCCGTCTCCCGTGAGGTCGTCAGTTCGTATATGAATTCAGTTCAAAATGAATCGGCTGAGGTTCAGTTGCAGAAGGATCAGTACATGGAGGATGTTACCAACAGGATGCTGGGTTCTTTTGCGTCTTTAGTGTATGTAGGCGATTTAACAGATTACTCTGGTATGGGAAAGATAGCTCATGTTGAGAAAAGTTTGTATTCCTTGATTGAAAACTATAACTGGTTTCTGTATCAAAGTGATCAGCTGAGGCAGTGTTTGACGGAGGTGAGGCCTGATCTTGCAGAGCAGACTGACTTCGGGTTAATATTTGCCGCAGCAAATGATGAGCTGCTTGGGTTCAGAAAGAAAGAAGCAGATTCTTCTGAGAAGCTGAGCTATATGGTAAACGAAAATAGTGAACTGAAGGAGCAACTTGAGAAGCACAAGGCCCTTGCAGAGACGGCAAATGCCGAACTCGAAAGACTAAAAGCAGAACTAGATCAGGAAAAGCACAGATATGGTAATACCAAAGAAAAGCTTTCCCTAGCCGTGACAAAGGGGAAAGCATTGGTTCAGCAGAGAGACTCGTTGAAGCAAGTCGTAGCAGATAAAACGAGTGAACTTGAGAATTGTCTTGCTGCGTTGAAGGAGAAATCGAGTGCATTAGAGGCTGCTGAGTTAATCAAGGAGGAGTGGGTAAAATGTCAAATTTCAGTTGCATCATTGCGGGAAGAGATTGTGAAGAAGGATCTAGTTCTTGAAAAGTTGGAAGATGTTTTAGTTCAGAGCGGTGTACCAGAGGGATTAAATTCAAAGGATGTTACCGAAAAACTCATGTGGCTTGTGGATGAGAGGAATGCGTTGAAGGACGTTTCTCTGAAGTTTCATCAATTGGCTGATGCATTGTTGTCTATTGATCTTCCTGAAACTTTCTCCTTTTCTGATATAGAATCTCGACTGAGTTGGCTTACAAAAGCGTATGATGAGGCAAAGATAGAAATAGGAACTTTGCAAGACGAAGTTAACAGAACAACGGAAGCACTTAATCAGGCTAAAGCAGAAATAGGTGCATTGCAAGATGAAAATGTTAGGATCAAGGAAGATGCTCAATGTGAGGTGGACCACTTAAGTGCGTCACTTTCCACAGTTTTAGTCGAGAAAGATTATATCGGAACTGAGTTGGAAGATATGAGTGATAAAATCAAAGTAATTGTTCAGAGGGAGCAGCATGCTTCATCAGAGAAGGAACAAATATTAAGAATTCTGTTGGAGGCTTCTGGAGTCCCCGCGGATGATCGGCAACCTTTTGAAACAGCTACTTTGGTGGAACAATGCCTAGCAACACTAAAAGAACAAAGCAGTTTGACTAATGAAGCATCTGAGGGAAAAGAAGAAATCATCCAAAAGTTGCAGTGTCTCTTATATGTTAGGGAACAAGACTTGGTTCTCCATGAGAAGTTGTTGGAAGAAGAGACTCAGAAGACGAAACTGGAGCTGGATAAGTTGTACAGTGATTTAAGAATTGCTTCTGAAGAACTAACCACCCTGAAAGAACAAAATGAGAACCTGAAGAAGGATCTTGAAAGAACAGAGGACAAGTCTGCTCTAATACGGGAAAAGTTATCCATGGCAGTAAAAAAAGGCAAGGGACTAGTTCAAGACAGGGAGGGCCTGAAGCAGCTTATTGATGAGAAGAATTCAGAAATTGAAAAGTTAAAGCTCGAGCTAAAGCAGAGAGAGTCGGAAGTTAATGACTACAAGAGTGAAAGTAGTAGGTTATCTACACAGGTGGAAGGCATGGCAAAGCTGGAGGAAGATCTTCTTGTGCTGAAAGATGAACGAGATCAACTAGAAAGAGATCTCATGGAGAGAAACAAGTTAATGCATGCTGTGATGGAGTCCATTAATAGCATTGCTCTACCAGCAGATTCAAGTTTGGAGGAGCCTCTTGAAAAAGTAAAACAGCTTGCTGGATACTTAAGTGAATGTGAAGCTGCTAAAGCACAGGCAGAGCAACAGTTGGAGAAGGCAGTTATTGAAGTTGAAACATTGACCACCACAGTCTCTGAAGCACAAATAAGTATCAAGTCACTTGAAGATGCTTTGGTTGTTGCAGAGGAGAAATTTTCCCAACTTACGGAAGAGAAAACGGAGCTTGAAGTGGCCCAGGCTTCTGCTCAACAGCAGCTGCAAATAGCACTGCAGGAGGCGTCTTTGTTTGCTGAAGCTGATGTTGCTAAAAAGGCACTCGAAAATGCTCTTGCACTGGCAGAAAGCAACGTGTCCAGGCTTGATAAGGAGAAGGAAGTAGCTGAATCTAGTAGAGCTTCTACGGAGGCTGAATTAGATGAAGCGAAATCAGAGATCGCTGTTCTGACCGCAGAATTGTCCAAGGCTACCGCAAATGTAAAAGCACTAGAAGAGACTGTATCTCATCTGGAGACCAGAATAGGCGTCCTAAGTGATGAAACCAATGAAGTCCAGATAGGTAGAGCCAAGTTGGAGAATGAGTTGACGAAGGTTAAAGAGGAAGCTGACACGTGGGATAGCAAGCTGCAAGATGCACACTCGAGCATAAGATTCCTTGAAGACGCCCTTGGAAAGGCTGAAAATGATATTTCTGAAATGTCCAATGAAAAAAAGGCTGCAGAACAGGAAATTTCAACAGTAAGTGCCAAATTAAATGCGTGTTTGGAGGAGTTAGCTGGCACTCATGGCAGCTTAGAAAGCAGGTCCTTGGAGCTTTTTGATCACCTTAAAGGACTTGAGCTGCTTGGGGAAGACGAGTCCATTCTTTCATCGCTGAGAAGATGTTGTGAGACAAAAGTTGAGAGCCTCAAAGAGATGGAAGGCTTGTTTAGAAACATAAGGGGTCACTTTGCCAAGATGGCTCCCGAAATTGATCCCGTCACTGAGGTAACATGCAACTATATAATAAATTGGTTTGATTTTATCTTTTTCACCATCGATTAGTTTCCATTTTCAAATTGGTTTCATCATCCTCTATCCTTCCCTGCTGCTGCTAACCAGTACACCAACTTCACCCCACCTAAGATTTTTTTGTGACCCTGGAGTTAACTATTATAAATTCAATTCCTAAGTGAAATTGCGAGTTCCATATATATTTTTGCTTTTCTTGTTTGTCATGTTCCATTTCTGTTTCTTTCACAAGCTTATTTGTGGTTTTCACTTTGTATATTTCCTCAGGAACCTTCCCGCCTAACAAAGGTACTTTCAGCCAGCCTAGATGACATTTTGGGTTCGGAAACTGCCACATCTTCTGTTGGTGCAATCGACTCTAATGATATTTCTGTATACACCCAAAAGATAGTTGAAAGTTTCCATACAAGAAAGAACACCTTTGCTGAGAAAATTGATGGCTTTTTGTCCTTCGTCAACGAGAGTAATGCTTCTGTTATGCAAGAACTACTATCTACTAGCAAAAGCGTGACACCCGTGGTTCAGCAGATGAACTCTCTTAATGAAAGGATGAAGATTATGGAAAATAAGGTGACTGCTTTGGAAGATGATGTTTCAGCTTTGCTGTCTGCTTGTAGTGAAGCTACCCAAGTTCTTGAGTTTGAAGTTGACAAGTGGCTGACAGATGCCAGTTCAACTCCTGAGTATGAAGCAGAACACGAAACTAAGCTCTATGATAGCAAGCATGTAAAAGAGATCAAGATGTTGTTATCAGCTAGTCGAAAAGTTTCTAGCGTGTGTGAGCAGTTTGAGATTTCGAAAAGCTCGCTTTCGTCTACCAATGAGGAATTGCAGAATAGCCTGAATGAACTGAAAGTGACAGCAAAAAAGGCCATGGAGGATAGGGATCTAAACAGTAACAAGGTTCGTGAGGTTGAGACTGATTTAGCAACACTACAAGATACATGCAGTGAGCTGAGACTTAAGTTGGAAAAGTACCAAGATCTTGAGGCCCGTTTGAGAGATAGAGATACAGAGATTTCATCGCTGCAGAACAATTTGGTGATGAAAGAGAGAGGTAAGTTTGATAAACTTTTGCATTTGATCAGTGTATAAACATCAGCAACAAATGACATGTTCTATATTAAATTATTTATGCATATCTGCATCATGCTTCTATCCACTGTTTCAGAAGCCGGAGAGGCTCTTTTTTGGGCATCTCATGCAAAAACCCTTCTAGAGAGAGCAAATAAAATTCAAGTTTCTTTGGGAGACTCACTGATCAGGGACTTGGAGCCTCAGGATTCAGCCCAAATAGACAAGTTGGTTTACATTATTGATAACTTCCCTGAGTTGCAGGGTAAGGTTGAATCCCTTTCTCATGAAAAAGCAGAGCTTCAGACTGCTCTCTCAGCTCAACTTCACGAAACAGAACATCTGAAGGAAAGAGATGAGCAAGAATTAGCAAAGGTTAGGAGCAAAATTGCTGACATGGAAGCTGGTCTGGATAGGATCATTCAGAAGTTTAGTAGTAGAGATATAGCTCAGAATCAGAAATTTGTTACAGTAGATGATCTTGTACAAGTATTAGAAAAGTTGGTAATGGCAGTGATCTTGGAATCGGAAAGTTTGAAATCCAAGGCCCATGATCTCGAACTAGAGGTTGAAAAGAGCATCAATGCTGAGCAAGAATTAACAAAGCTTAAAGGCCAAATACTTGACCTGGAAGTAGGTATTCAAAAAAATATCAAGAATTTGAGAGGTGAGTTAACTGGAGACCAGAAACCTGTTGCTTCAAGTGATCTTATACAAGTATTGGGAGATCTGGTGACGACAGTAACTTTTGAATGCGAAAATTTAAAATCAAAAGCCCATGTACTTGACTCAGAGATTAAGAAGAGCAATATTGACGAAGAACTAGCTGAGGTTAAAGGTGAACTCTCTGATCTAGAAACGGGTTTGAAGAGAATTATACAGAGGTTGAGAGGTGATGCAACCGGTCCCCAGACGTTTGCTGATACAAGCAATCTTTTGCAATTGTTAGAAAAGACAGTAATGACTTTGATTATGGAGTCCGAAAATTCAAAATCTAGAGTTCGTGAACTTGATTCTAAGCTGCTTGGAAGCCAGAATGCTGTTAATGAACTATTGTTGAAGAACAAAATACTTGAAGATTCAGTTCAATCTAGGGGTGTTTCACCTGACACAGTTCAGGAAAGGGGCATCTTTGAAGCACCTTCTCAACCGTCTACATCAGAAATTTCTGAAATAGAAGATGTGGTAAGTGCCTTTGAACTTCCTATCATTGTTTACACGAATATCATCGTTTTGTTCATTTACAGTGTTGAAGGGACATAAAAGTAAGCTTGCTGGATTCTTGATGTGTTCCCAGTGATGCTTCTTTATAGCTGAAAGCCCAGAACTACAGAGGAATTACTTGCAAATATCCATCTTGACTTGTTATTCTAATTTTAAAATAGTTATATGATCACTAGTACAAACTTTGTAGTCCTATTTCTCTGGTTACTCATCTGACTTCATGTATCATGGAGCGTGTTCTCTACTAGAATATTTTGGCCAAGTATGTTCATTTGCTGTAGGTGTATGCGACATCGCAACAGAGAAGCTTTTGCATTTTATTAGTGCTAACTTAAGCTTATTAGGTGTATGAATGAAAGTGTTCTGTTGTGCAGGGCTCCATTACAAAACCAGCAATGGCTCCTGTACCATCTTCAACTTTGAGAACGATGCGGAAGAGTTCAAGTGACCACATTGCTCTAAATATTGATTCAGAAACCACTCGGTTGGTTGATACTGAAGAAGCTGTTGAAGATAAAGGTCCGCAATCGAAGGACTCAGAAATCTGTTCAAAAAAATTTTCAATCACCTTTTTTTTTAAAATGATTTTTTTTTTTTTTTGGGTATAGGTAGGATGACTAAAAATTTCATTTTTTGTTATCAGGTCATGTTTTCAAATCTCTCAATACGTCAGGCCTTGTTCCGAAACAAGGAAAGATGATTGCTGACCGGATAGATGGGATATGGTATACTTCTGCCTCATTTCGCATCTTGCTATTTGATCTTACATTTTACTGTCTGCATGAATCAGATACAGAAAAGTTTGCCCTTGCCAGCGTTGCCCTGTGCTTGCGCATTTATACTTGTCCATTGAGCCCATGATAACAAATATAATCAAATGGTTCTCCATTCACAATAAACTGTATTGAACGAATTATGATCATTGTGCTCAAAGCTTAAAAATGTCACTTTTGTCTTCAAACTGTGCCTAACTTTGCTTCAACACTCTGAATATACTTTATCGTATGCGTGAACTTGGCAAGTCAGTCTGATTAGATAAGTTAAATCCTTTGTTCCTAAGTGCACTGTTGGTAAATAAAGATCATTTAGTTTGTCAATTTGCTATTGATGCACAATTTTCGCTTTTGTGCAGGGTATCCGGTGGTAGGTTGTTAATGAAACGTCCACAAGCAAGACTTGGCCTTATCGCATATTGGCTCTTCTTGCACCTATGGTTACTGGGAACCATCTTGTAACCGAATACTGCTGTAGACCTGTAGTCATCAGTTCTCTAGACCACACACAACATAGTTAATACCTTCAAAATGTACTAGAAATAGATATTACAAAATTACTTCATTAATGTGGATGCTGTTAATAGTAGTACATAATTCATTTGTTCATCCTCGGCTATTGTTTTATTAGTTGCCAGAGGATCTACGTCTCAGTCTTGGTGCAATGTTCTCATTCTCAGATTGGTGCTTAGTCTTTTGAGCTAAATAAACCATTTAGCCTAGTGTATGCTAAAGGTAGCGGTTGTGAGTTCTGCACTTCATAATAATAATAAAAAAGACGGTTTGACTATAGATTGTAGTCGTTATTACTAACGACGTTTTAGGAGGTTCAAATATAACGTATGTTAGAGCACTGGATATTCCTATGTTGGAACATGCAATTTTATTAGGGGAGATGATATTTTTAATAAAATTAAATACATATAATATTGATAAATAAATATTGAAATAGCTATGTAGCATGAAAGAAGGATATTGGACATAATCTCCAAACAAGTAATACTCCCAAATTCCCAATCATTGACCCTAGAGAACTTTACTAAAGGTCAACACTTGCGTTTCTTTTTCGAAGGGTATTTGTTTTGTTTTCTACCTTTTCTACCATTTCTTCCTTGTGTTTCATTTTTCCTTGATGAGATATCTTATTACTCTACCCAGCCACATATATTTGTCTTGTACCACTTTGAAGGCAACATATCGAGAAACCAATTTGATCATGTAAGTCTTTCTTTTCGTCATACTTATCAATGTCTAATTATAAACAAAAAAAAAAAAAAAAGAATTTCATAAATAAGTGCTTGTTCTCCTCAATTTATTTATACTTATTTTCAGAAAAATTAACGAAAGTTCAGAAAAACTAAATTTAGAGAAAAAATGATCAGACAAAAAAGAAAAATTAAGATATTAAAAGAACATGATTAAGAAAAAATGCAGAAAAAACAGGAAAATTTAGAAAATAAGGTAAGTAAAAAAAAGGTGAGAAAACATAATGGCTTCTTTATCTTAATCTCTCTTGTGCTGTTTTTGAAGCTTCATTCTGATGAGCAAAATGGGTCTGCTCACCACAAACCACTGGTCCAACAGCTTATCTAGCAACACCAACCTGGCAAGTATGAAATACTCTCCTCCATTCTTTTTCAACTTCCTATCTGTGACTATGTGTAGCCATCTTTACGTAAAAATATGACTTACACTGCCCTTTACTGCTCTCAGCTAGTTTTGGGAGAAACCGTCTACTTTTGCCATGCTGGCCCGATAAAGACATATGAATATATAGCTTGAATTAGGCTTATAAGGAGCTTAAGTAAATTTAGCTTATAAAAAGTTCGTCTACTTTTATAATTAAAGTAGACGGTTCTTTTCTAATGATTTGTGTACTGCGTTTGTGTAAATTTGAGCTTAATTTAATTGGTACGTACTGCTTTTTATTGTACAAAAGTGATCATATGTAATCAGGTGGAAATGCAATCAGCTTCTCTGCTTCAGCACATATATTATCCCTGCAACTACACCCTGTAAGATTATAGTGATGAAGTAATAATGTCAGTCTTTTTAGTAAAGATATTCTATGTAGTTAACAGAATTAGCTTACTTCAAATGTTTATCTGTGAAGGAGAGACTTGGAGCTAGAGTAGTGGCTTTTGCGAGTCGAAAATCGGCTAAGAAACAAAAGAGAAATAAGGAGCAGCAAAGTGAGGTGATCTTGCAAACTGGTCTGAGTTCATTAGATGATTACAATAAGAGTGGTGTCAGTAGTAAAGACTTATCCTTTGTAAATGGCGAAAGTGGGGTTAATTCAGTTAAGATTGATGTTCCTTCAAGAAGCACTGTTCTTAAAGCCTGTACTGTGACTTCTGGGCTGATAGCTGCTCTAGGCTTGGCGGTTCGGCAGGTTAGTTTTGTCTGTATCAAGGATCCTGTGCCATGATGAATTCTGTGCTTTCTCCTTCCTGGTAGTTGGTTTATGATATTTTTCATTGTTTTTGTGCAAGGATAGTTTCGTTTAATTGATACTGTCTATGCTGTCATCCTAACTCAACTTTGAACTTTGAAGTTATAAGATCTTTCATTTGGGACATACTTAGATGGAATTCTGTGTTAGCCTTGTTGTCTGCTTCTCTGTGCCTTTTCATTCTATTCATCTCTGCTATCCTTTCAACAACTTATGGGAGTGTTGCACTAACCAGCCTGTGAAAAAGGAACTATTGAGCTTGAACTTTGGCTTGTGCATTCCTGTATGCTATTAATACCAAAGAATCCTGCACCTTTAGTACAGCGCTGGATATAATTGGCTGGTGTTGACTACTGGTCTTTTGTGTGCTGTTATCATCCTGGGAGTCATGTGTAACTTGCTCTTTAATCATAACTTGATCTCTTGGCAGAATAATAGACTTTATATATTCTCATTGTTGGCACCAGTATATCCTAAACATATCTTCTGTACAACAAAATTTGTGCAGGGATCACAAATTGCATCATCAGCTGGGTTGCCACTCTTTGACTGCTCTCAAGTTTCATGTAAGGCCTGCTGCCTTTTCTTCCTGTGTTTCTTTACCATATTCTTCATTTGTAACAGTTAATGTGAATCTTCCTATCTGAACTTATGAATTGTAGAAAGAAACTAGGTGTTTGCACATGAGACCTATATAGAGGTTTGTTGAGAGGGCCGTATCTTAATTTTTTATTATTAATAAGTGTTTCTGCTCCATCATAGGCATTGATTAAGAGGCTGTTACATAGGAAGAACGTTCAGCAAATTCCATTAGTTGATGATCTTCTTGATATAGCATGCCTAAAACATTTCACCTGGATGTCTGTTGGGTCTCACTTTGGTTCTTTAGGCATTTAATAGCAACAAGAATCTACACAGCTTCTGAAAGTGAAAGCTAAAACTAGAGATTATGAAGCTAAGATGGAGAAACAATTGGAAAGCAAAGTCCTGTTATATTTATCTTTTCTACTTGGAGCATGTTTAAACCGTGAAAGAAAATGGTCCCATTGCGACTGAATTACAAGCTTCTTTACAGATGAAAATATGCAAATTATACTTTCTATATTCTGTGTTGTTTCAAGATTTATAGGGGCTATCTCAGATATATATCCTCTGTGAAAGGCTTGGAAGCCCTCTTCCTTGTTGATCCTGAAGGATTTTTGTCCATTGGAATTTGAAGGCTTCATCTTGAATTTATATCCATTCGTTATTCTTGTTGGTTATAGGTGGTGTATTGAGAAAGCTAAATTATTATTCATGTTTTTATTTCTATATTTGATTTTCGGGCTGCTTATGCTGTTGTTTGGAATTTCATGTCTGAACAGACAAAAGGTAACCTATTTCTTGTCCTTTGCAGTTGGTTTCGAGGTCTGGCATCTTGAGTTGATTACAGGTTTGGTTGTATTGATATCCTTGTCTAGGTACACGTTACTGAAGACATGGCCAGATTTTGCCGAATCAAGTGAAGCAGCCAATAGACAGGTATTTCCTGTTCCAGAGGTAGAAATGGACTACTTTTTGCGAGTTGCAGAATTTATAAGTCCTTTCCCGTATGGAAATGTTCATTACAATATGTGTTTATTCGTAATTCTAACATTTATTAGCACTCATGTCTACTCCGTGAATGCAGGTCCTGACATTCTGTAAACTGCGTGAATGCAGGTCCTGACATCCCTACAGACATTTGATTATCTGATTGTAGCGTTTCTCCCCGGGATTAGTGAGGTTAGTTCAGTAGAGGATGCTTCTACATGAAGAATTCTTACGTCCGGTGAGCAGTCATCTCAATGTGACCTAATTTATGCTGGTGGGTTGTCAGGAACTTCTTTTCCGGGGTGGGCTGCTACCTCTTGTGGGGCTCAACTGGAAAAGTGCTCTGGCGGTTGCAGCTCTATTTGGCGTTCTACACTTGGGAAGTGGCCGAAAGTTTTCCTTTGCAATATGGTAGTTATGCAGCTTTTCGTAATCTCATAACCCCTCCTTGAGTGATTGAAACTGCTGAATGTTGATGCCTTTTTTCCTCTCAGGGCAACACTAGTTGGGCTTGCATATGGCTATGCAACTATTGTATCCTCGAGTGTGGTCGTGCCCATGGCTTCTCATGCTCTGAATAATCTTGTTGGAGCTGTTATATGGAGGCAGACATCAACGTCTTCGGAACAGTCTAGCTAAAATAGTTTAGTTTTACATGTACATACAACCATTGATGAGTCATTGTAATTTGGCATTTCGACACTACACAATGCACAACAAATTACTTCTATGAGATTCTTCTGATACTCATTTTATCCATACTGGCTATTGGCCTATGCCTGTACAAAAGTTACAGTCTGACAATAGCCAACTTGCTCCAGAAGTTCGCGCAATTCGCTAGCTTCAGGAAGAACAACTCAGATAAGCCTCTCAAGTCTCAATAGGTGTTTTGATACAGTTTCTTTGAAGTGTCAGTTGTTTGCAAGAGGCACTTCATCATATTCAGATATTCTTATGCACCGTCTTTTAATTGGTTGAGTATACACATACCGTGGTGCGTGGCGATTCTATAATTGAGGCAAGAGTGTCCAAATGGATCTCTCTTAAACTGAAGTGTAGAACTTGCTTCATCTTTGTGATAATGAGCTAACAAAAATGCCTATATTTTTCTTCATCCGTCCAAAATTTCCTTGTAGGTACTAGAGGTTTTAAATTGACACATTTCCCTCCCTAGTCCCGAAGTTTTAAATTGACACATTTTCCTCCCTAGTCCCTACCAAGTACCAACCCCTATCCACTTGGATGAGGTCCTCTGATGTATATTGGAAAACACTAGTCGCAATCAGAGCTGACAAAACTAACCCGATATTGAATCGAACCTTTCGAAATCTCAACCCAACCAAGTCTGAGAAAATCATAACCCAAAACTGACGATCCTTAACCGAAGATATGACCGAGAAATATGAAACTCAAACCGAACCAACCCCGACCAGAATTGACAAGAATCCGATTCAAGCCGAAACATGACTCCAAAGTCAAAACAACATATTATAATCCAAAATAAAGTTATTTATTGTGATTGTGATCGGTTGTGAGCTCAAAGTAACTAGATTTAAGACAAACGACTATAATAGAAAGTAAAAAAAAATATTTATAACCCGAATAATGATTTGACAAGATATATTCGACTCGAGTCCATGAACACCTCCTACTAGAAACATAATATAATTGTACCAAAAAAAAAAAAGAAACACAATATAATGAAAAATGACACTCTAATTTTAAGATAACACAAATATAGTCACTAATTGAGTCAAATTTAACTTTTTATAAACACGATAGTACAAGCAACTACTTTATGTTAAAAACTTAGTGTAAGATCGTTAATTTAAACTTAAAAATAAAAGGTTTTATACGAAATTTTCTAAAATAAGAAGAAGAAAAAAGGCACGTGCAGCTCATGTTTTTCACAGTCCATGAACTTTCCCTTGTCCCATTTTTCTTGGTAATTTCAATGGAGTAAATAGACCGTTATTTTAGTTTTAAGCGTAGAATTTGACTTCCTTGACTTTGTATTTTAGCAGCTAAAGCAAGAGTATATAATAAACCCACTAAAATGGGAGCTGAAATATTACCACTTTGATCAGTAAAAAAAACACTCAAAACTTAAAAAATAGTGGAAAATGGGAGGTTGTGCAGAAAATGGAGGGTGCCCAACTGACTATCTTGCAATTTCACTAGCTGCCCTTTCACTCTTTCTGTAAGTTGAACTCTTTTTTTTTTTAGCAAAGTTTAATTTTTCATTTCTGTATTGTTGGTTGATGTTTGATTCAAGATTATTGCTTTATATTGTTATTGAATTGTGTTTACACTCTTTTAATACTCTATGGTCTTGGTTTGTTAAGTTTATGATCAAATTATACATTTGAGTGTGTTGTTTTTACTTCAATTTTGTATTGTTGGGTTGATGTTTAATTCTAAGATTATTGCTTTATATTGTCATTGAAGTGTGTTTACACTCTATAGACTTGGTTTGTTAACTTTATGATCAAATTATACATGTGAGTGTGTTGTTTTTACTTCAATTTTGTATTGTTGGGTTGGTGTTTGATTCAAAGATTATTGCTTTATATGGTTATTGAAGTATGCTCACACTCTATAGACTTAGTTTGTTAAGTTTATGATCAAATTGTACATGGGAGTATGTTGTTTTTACTTCTTTGTATTGTTGGGTTGATGTTTAATGAAAAGGTTGGTTCTTTATATTGTTATTGAGTGTAACACACTCTATAGTCTTGTTTGTTGAGTTTTTGATAAAATATTGATATTGGTGTGTTGAGTAATGTAGTTTTTTACTATTTGGTTCTTCATTTTTGCATTATATCCTTGTTGGGTTGGTGTTTGGAATATTGCTTTTATGTATTGTCTATTGTGTTATTGAGCGTGTTGACACTCTACTATTGACTTGTTTGCTAAATTTTTGATGGAATTGTTGATATGGGTGTGTTGATGAATGTTGTTTGAAAAAGGGGTTTGCTGGATTATGCCAAGGGAAGTGCTTCTAAACTCAAATTGATGTTGCATGTAGCCAGTTCAAGAGAAGTTCATTCCTTTTCAACAAATTGTTTACTGTGAAATGTTTAATTCTCTTGTGTTTTTGTATTGTTGTGTTGATGTTTGATTCAAAGATTGTTACTTTTATGTGCCTTTTGTGTTATTGAGTGTTTGCCTGTTTGCACAATCTATACACTTGTTTTTTGAGTTTTTGATGGAATTAAAGATATGTGTGTTTTAATTAATGTTGTTGAAAGATGGCTTTGCTGGATTATGTCCATGATAGAGCTGCTAGACTAAAATTTTGGTTAGTTCTATGGAAAGGTGCTAGCTTTTCTACATTTAGTGTTGTATCTACTGCTAATTTGATCCTTTGAGTTTTGGTTAAATTATAGATGTTGGTGTGCTAGTTAATTTTGTGAAAGATGGGTTGGATTTTGTCAAGGGTAGTGTTGTAAAACTCAAGTTGATGTTGCATCTAGTTAATTCAAGGAAATGGTGCTGGCTTTTCTACATTTGATGTTGTATCTACTGATAGCTTGATCAAAAGAGTAAAGGGAAGTAACCTTCTACTTTAGGTGATATTTTCTACTTGATAGTTCAATTAGGGTTGAGATACTTGCCTATTTTGTTTGTTTACATTCTTGATAAGGCTGTGTTTCATTACTACATTGTATTGGGGAATTTCTAGTGTATGGTGGGAAATGACGAGAAAAGAGAGTACTAATTTAAATGGGAGTGTGAATGATAGATCACATCTACTCAACTAACGGAATCTACATTGGCTGAACTTGAAGAATAGCCATTACACGGGTTGTCGAAATCAATAACGTTTCTCTACTTGACACTCCTGTCTCTCCCTTCCCCTTATGTTAATAGGATCCAACCAAACATAGCCTTGGTGTATTACAGTATGTAAAATGTCTTGATAACTTGGTTTCATTAATTCTTTCTTCCTTTGGATAGGCTTGTTGCTCGTTCGACTTTTCCATTCCTGGTTTACAAGCTATCAATTCCTAAAGGCAGTGCTTTCTGGATTCCTGCTATCCAGATTTTTGCCAGCTTCGACCTTGTGATATCTATTGTGGTAAGGATGCATGGACTTTATTGTACCTATGTTGCTAGTATTTGTATCTTAAGTTTTTTTTGTTTGAACCATGTAGATGTCGGTCAATCTGGTCAAAATTGAGAGAAGGCATTGGTGGCAATCTTGCTATATATGGGCAGGTAGCACGCCATTTCACCTTGTTTTAAATATTCTTCTTCTGCTTATTGCTGCTCTGTTTCTCTGATATCTTTCTGTGCCATATTGTCTTTCTTCGAGCTTCTTGCTTACAGTTTGGGCTGAAGGACCATTGGGATTTGGTTTGCTGCTTAGCTGTCGCATTGTACAGGTGTACCATCTCTATTATATATTTGTCAAGTAAGTCAAACTTAATAACATGGGAAATGAGTTTTCATGGTACAGTATTACAAATCACTGATCTTATGATTTTTCCAACCTATGATGTAAAGTTGTAAACTATATATTGGGTAGGTTCTAATGTGGGTTTTATCTATGATATCTCATCTCACCTGAGTACTTAAAATTTGATATTTCAGGAAGCGGTTACCACCAGTAAGGTCACGCTTTTTTCTGCCATTAGTTCTTCTACCATGGGTTGCTGGGGCTTCGTGTAAGTGTAGTGATTATGAAGCACTCCCCCCGTCCAAAGAAAAATGACCACCTTGTCTTTTATATTTGTCTCTAAAAGATTGACCAGATTTTGTTTACTAATGCAAGTTTTTTTTTTTTTTTTCCGCTCAAGTTGTATTAGTAACACTTTAAAAAATGATATGTGAATTTCGGTGTCATTACACGGTCTATTAGTGAGGTAATTTCACTATAACATTTCGGTAGTTCTTACTGTCAATTTGTTCTTGAAATAAATGATAAGTGTGGATTTTTTGATTAAAAAATAAAGTTCCAACCCTTGATTTTAACATAGTATATAGATAAGTATGATAAACTTATGCCAAGAAAAACAGTTGACTGATACGATTAACTTGTTTAATAACACGGCGAAAGCGAGAACAGATCTCTGATATTCTATCAAATATTCCCAAACACCCCTTTTAGTGGTCATTCTTTTTAAGCTGGAGGGAGCACTAAATTTTCTTGGTTATGCGCTCTTCTTTAATAAATTAATTGGGTCACCATGAGGCAGTATTAGATATTAAAGTGAGTTTTAGCTGTTTATTATGGGAATATCATATGGTTAGTCCCTGGAGGAAAAGGTTTTTCATCTGTCGTTCTGAGGGCGTATCTTTAAAAACTGGATGTGGTTAGAACTAAATGAATAATAATACAATGGTCTTATCTTAAAGAATTCTTTGATCTCTCTTTGTAATGACTACTGACAATGCTGATGATCTGATACCAAATTTTCTGGATTAGACGGTTTATGTATAATAAGAACTCTGTTCTAGTATGTTTTTCCCTAATTTAGGTTTATCTTGATTATCTTATTACATTTTCTTTGATATTTCTCAATACCATGGTTATTTGGTTGCAGTTATACATCTGAAGAAACCATTAAACTATAGCTGCCGAATGAATGCTCGGTGGATCGTCCCAGTGGTGGTCCTGCACTCCTTGTATGTTATTGTTTTAATTGGATTGACAAGATCCATCCGGCATGTGGATTTTAGATTCCATGAACTCAAAGACCTTTGGAGGGGAGTATTAGTATCTACATTTTCTGTTGGTATGCTTCTCGAACATCGTGTTGTTCTTCTGTCAGTTTCCCCTTGATTGATAAGTGCTACAAATAATTTCTAAATGGAAATGACAGAAACTGGGACATAATTTCTGATGGTTGACATGCTTTTGCGGTTTCAATCAATTAGCCGTTTGTAGTATTCTTAAGAAATGTCCTGTCAGTGATCTGTGGATGAGTCTCAAATTTGATTTAATTTAATCTATTTCAGTAATATTGTATCAAAAAAGAGTGTATCGGAAATTTTAGTTATTGTTCTCTCTATCAGTACAAGTCCTGTGGAATAGCTAGCCTTATTTCTGAAGAAGCTTCTTTAGAACCTACTTAGTTTTCAGGAATTTTTTCTTCGTTTGGTCTCTGGTCGTGCAAAATCAGCCCATTTGTGGTGACTTTGATGCTTATCCTGCGATATATGCTTCATTGTCTAAACTTCACAGGAAAGGACGCATTTATCAGCCTATTCATTTCAAATATTTTTAGTTATTGCTTACCTAGGATCTCTGAGTAGATCTCTGAAGCACCTCCTACGAAACTGTCATTGTTGATTAGTGTGTAAAGTCTCATCTTCTGGCAGGATTTTTAACTTCTTGCCAAACCGCGTGTACTTAACTTTGATATATCTTACATGACAAGGAGTTAGCTTGATGCTATAAGATCTCTCAAGTACCATTATATACCCTTACCTCAAATGCTTTAAAGAGGCTACTGCCTTGGTTGGGGTAGGGTAAGGCTATATTTACCTTTAACATTGAAGTGGTTGTTTAATTCAGAGGCCTGAACTCCGAAAATTTTTACTTTCTAGAACAGTATTATCTAGGTTTATAAGAAGATTCTTGAAACTATTGTCGGTGACGTAATATTTCTATGCATGTTTGCTTACATTGAATTAGTCGTATCTTTTCCCACCTTCAAATTCAACACCAGAGTGGATCTGTTGTCAGTAGGTTTAGGAGGTCGAATGTGCACAACCTTTCCCTGTTTTGATGTAGTACAACGCTGGAGCTACTTTGGGAATCCTCTTTCTTGTTGTGTAATTATGTTTGTTGATTACCTGCTTTCCATAAATTGTTGGCAGACTACTATAGAATGTTATCACAAACTGGTTCCATGAACTAAAATATGATATGCTTGCCATTCAGGATTCTGGGTTTTTGCATATATATTGAATGAGATTCATGATGATGTCCAATGGCTTCGAGTTTCTTCCAGATTTCTCCTTGCACTTATGGTATGCATTCTTCACTTGTGGCTCAGTTATGAGCTGTAAACATTATTGTTCACTCTACATAGCATATTTTCTTGAGTACCATCTGCAAGTTGTATAATTTACGTTATCACGGCAAATTTTGTGGTCCACAGACAAGCATATTCATACTGGCGTTTTTTTCTTTGTCGAGCTCACAACCGCTGCTGTCGCAAATAAGCTTGAGGAAAAAAGAGCACCCAGAGTTTGGAACCATGGGTCAAGCTTTAGGCATTAATGACAGTGGAATCATATTACAGACTGAACAGGCAGTGGCTATAGACTGCAATGAACCTCTATATAAGCTTCTTTCAGACAGAAGATTCCGTCAATCTTTCATGGCTTTTGCAGACAGGTTTCTTTCTTAATATGTTTTTAGTGACTGAAGATGTATTGTCTGTATAATTTGAATTCCCAGTTGCTGTTTCGCCTAATAATAAAAGGGATGAGCCTTTTGTTTACTTTTACCAAAAGTTCACTATCAAAGGATTCTGAGTAATTTGTGCTTGAGACGCAGTTGTTTGGCTGGGGAAAGTGTTCACTTCTATGAGGAAGTGCAGGAGCTTGGAAAATTACCTGTAGATGACTCTGTTCGGAGGATTTATATGGCAAGGCACATTATACAGAAGTACATCGTCCCAGGTAATTGTCCTTATATGTGAAACGTCATTTCGTTATATTGGTGCCAGGTTTCGAGAAAGACTTTTACATAATATTTTGGAATCATAATTAAAGTGATGATGGCACACTTTGGATTTTATGTTTCGACCAGAATCCACATTAACATCAGCCATTTACTCATCTGTGTTCAGAGTTGTTACAATGAGCAACTACTTCATTTTGAGTTATTTTGTAACGCTTGCATTGTTGCAACTATATCATCAGTTGACTGCTGAACCTTTTTTTTTTTTTGTGTCCTGTTTGGCCATGATTGTTATGGTCCATTATAAGCCAATGCACTGCAAGTGAAAGTAAAAGTAATGGTCCTCTTAGGCTGTGCAGTAATCTTTGGTAGCTCTTGCAGAGAGCTTATGTCTGGTAGGACATAAATCCATTTAATACTCTACTGTTATCGGTGAATATTAGAGTTTGGATGGACTGAATACCAGAATTAACTTAACCCCTTTTAGTCTCCTTTTTGTGATTCTTAATCAAAGCGTATGACACCGTATTGTATTGTTTCAGGAGCTCCAATGGAGGTGAATATATCTCATCGGACTCGGCAGCAAATATTAGACACTGTCGATCTTGCTCACCCCAATTTATTCATAAATGCTCTCAATGAGTTGCTGCACTTGATGAAAACTGTAAGTTCTTCACTGGCCTTGATTTGAGATTCAAGCAAAATACACCCCTCCAGGATAGCCAACAGGAAGGGTTAGCTAACCAGCAGTTATTTTTTCCATATTTTCAAGAACTTGGCAAGGGATTACTGGTCATCCATGTTCTACATGAAGTTTAAAGAAGAAACTGGTGCGAAAGGGAATGGACATGATCTAGAGCTAGTAACAAGCTGGAATGTTGCGCCAAGACTCAGCTGTGTACAAGCAGCTGATGACCCATTTCACCACGAACATCTCCTGAAGGGTTCTGATCACAGCAGTCATGAACTAGACATATTGCCATCATGATTGTGATCAAGATTTAAATTTCATTTCTGTGGTATATAAAGCGAATTTACACGTTGGAAAGTGAGCTCATAAGGTGCTAAGATCCTATACACCACCAAGGAATATGTTGGCAGAGAACATAAAGGAGGTGTAGAAAGGCTTTTTGATGTTAGATGTCACAGGAAGCTATTACTATGGTCCGGCGGCTTTTATTTCTCAGCGAAATAGCTTGTGCATATGATATTGAGCCATTGAAGTATCTTGCTATGAGTGTATATAATTCTCGTACACGTCTCTGGGTGAGCAACATTGCGCAGTGCCACATTCTAACCATTCATCTAGATGCAGCTCCACCGCAGCTGGCTGGAAAACCCTCAAGGCATTCAAGATTTTAGTACGGAGTAGCTTACTGTATATCACACCTAATCTAGTAGTGATGACTGATCAAGTTACATGTTATTTACTCTCAAACAAAAAAAAGTTAGATGTTAGTTAGCTGGGAATCAATGTTGGAAGATTTACAATTTTAGGCCTAGAGGCTAGAGGTCAGCCAACCTCAAGGTCTTTCTCAGTAAAAGAGGTATTATGGCTTTATTTCCTACTAAGTTTGTATGTACAATCCTTGAAAGTTGAAACAATTGAATGTGATGACATTTATTTTTGACACTCAAAGAACATACTGCCAAACCCTTTATCCATGTGCCACTCATATTCATGTACTCTTTTCTGGGGCTCAATGGCTCATACATGTGGTGGTAAGTTCTACGGAGTACCTTTTTGGTTGATTTAATGCAGTGCAGTTGATTACTGTCTTTTTCTTCTTTTGACTTTTACTGAGGGAATGGCACTGCTGCCATTTTCCATTAAATGCAAGCTTCAAGTTTCTTTTCTTTTCTAATCTAGTCCCGAGTTGTTTTTTCTGTTAGTACCTCGAATTAACTCGTTCTGATTATGGTAGTCAAGTTCCAAATTGCTACAAGAATTTACGCAAATACTAGTTGGCAAGCTTGTGGCTGCCTTGGAAGATTATAGAAATTGTGCCTATTTTCGGCTGTAAATAAAGTAATAAATTAGAATTTGCAAATCCATCCTTTTCATGGTTAAAAAGATATAAATGCTAATGAAAAGGGTCGAAGCATGTTATATCTGTGTTGGAAAGTATTAACAGTAACCCAACCCAATCAATTTAACACCGTAATTTATATAAACGGATTGAATATCCTCATGTCGTGTTATGGTTTGACACCTCTAAATTACAATATATGAGTTGTGGACCCTGATGAAGGGAGTGTACAGAAACTATTAAGGAGTTGCTATGAGATGTTCGATCAGGACTTCAGGAGACAGGAAACTGTAACTTTAGGCATTAATTACTTGGGCACATTACGAACTTAGCACTAGATAACTAAAGCACTGAACTATATATCCAATCAAAAGAAGAGCATGGTAGCGATATTGAAACCAGACCATGCTTTTGGAGCTCCTACAGACCCAACCCATATGGTTTTCCCTCATTTCCTACTTGGGCTTGCTATACGTCTTCATGCACTTATTTAACCTCCTCAAATGGACGTTTATCACCTCCATTAGACCCCCGAAAGACCTCAAAAGATCATATGGTTCTTGGGCACTGATCACTGGCTGCACTGATGGTATCGGAAAGGCGTTCGCCTTCCAGCTCGCTACCCAAGGTCTCAACCTTATCCTTGTAAGTCGAAACCATGAGAAACTAGAAGATGTTTCTAATGAGATTAAACATAAGTTTCCTAATGTTAATATCAAGGTGGTGGCTATAGATTTCTCTAGGGAAATGTCTTATGTTATTGCAAAAGTTGACAAAGTTATCAAAGGGGTAGATGTAGGTGTCTTGGTGAACAACGTTGGTGTAACGTATCCTAGAGCTATGTTTTTTCATGAGGTAGATGAAGAAATTTGGATAAATGTTGTAAGAGTGAACTTGGAAGGTACAAGTGGAGTTACTAGAGCAGTTTTGCCGGGAATGCTGAAGAGACGGAGAGGTGCAATAATCAACATTGGTTCGGGTGCTTCCATAGTCGTGCCTTCTCATCCTCTCTACGCCATTTATGCTGCTACTAAAGCGTAAGTCCATTCTTTAAACATACATGCAATACAGTATCTCAAGACTTCTTTCCTTACAGCTATTGCTAAACGGAATTTCGTTGTGATTTTATGATTTTTCCTTCTCTTTGAGCGTTTTGAAAATCCAAAAAGACTTGTATGGAACTGTATCTTTAAAAAGTAAAATAGATGGTCTTGAAGCTGTCACTTTTCGATCTAAAGCGGCGACTTTGTTGCCATGTTGATTATAAGTAACACCTTTTACTCAATCTGTGACTAAATCTATTTTCGACTTAGAGACCTTCATATTTGGAAACTAGCTAGGATCACAGCTTAGGCCATGGTCGACAGCATGGAGGACACTGTAAACCCCATGCGTGACCCTTAAATAGAAATAGAAGTAATGATTAAGAAAAGAAAAGAGATGGAAACTAGCTCATATGTCCAATTGTCCAGCACGCTTACTCTATTCAATCATCAATGTTCTGCAGTTATATTGATCAACTCTCGAGAAGTCTACATGTGGAGTACAAGAAATTTGGTATAGATGTGCAATGCCAGGTATATTGAACTAATTTTTTTTTTTTTTTTTTATCATTCAAGGTTATTTAATTTGGATTGGTACTGAGCATTTTTTGCAATAAAGCAAAGGTTAACCGTGAGATTGAGATAGTTACCAAGCAAAATAAAAGCCCCGTGAGACTACTTTACGCAGAGCACAACCCTCAACTACTACCTAGTAAGGACACGGTACAGTATTTATAACATAGTACTCGTACACAAGAGTACTTAGGGGTTCTATCAAAGTTTCCCAAAATGGCTAACATAGACAACCACACTGAGTTACCTGAGTTTCAACTCGAGTCTGCATTTATGTTGCTTAGAGACGGGGACAAGAATTGAAGCGGGTACTGATACGTAGACAGGAACTAGAATTTTGAGAAAAAATAAAAAAAATGAAAAGAAAATAGGGAAAAAATACAAGTATATTCAAAATGAACTAATTATGTAGTCAAATATTTCAAATTCTGGCATCTTTTGTAACCAGAACAGCTTCTACAATGCACTTAGAAGACAATATCGGTTAAATATGCTCCAACACAACATGTGTCATTGTGTCAATGTGAGGTTAAGTTTTACAAGTTTTTGTGATTCCGTGTTTCCAAAACACGTACGTGTACCATACTGGTTAGAAGTACTCATACTTCATAAATGTTCATTAATTTTCCAAATCTACAAGTTAAGGAATACTCACTCAATTTCTTCCGAATTTTGTGTCAAAAGGTACCGCTATATGTTGCAACAAAAATGGCCTCGAATGTAGCATCTATCCAAGGATCATCCCTGTTTATCCCCACAGCTGAGGATTATGTGGCGGCAGCAGTTCGGAGAATTGGGTTCGAGGCAAGGTGCACACCCTATTGGGCACATTCGCTTCAGTGGTGTGCTACTAGTTTTGTTCCAAAGGCTTACCTTGATGCTTGGCGCCTCTCTATAGGCATTCAAAGGAGAGCCGCCAAATGCAATCAACAATGACCTTCTTTGCCAAAATACTACAATACAATCCGATTCAACTAATGTTAGCAACTCTATATTGGTAGTTCTTATGTCATTTGAAAGGTGATACGGTATGGAATAAATATCTACAGCAGCCAACCTTGAGAAGAGCTACTCGGTTGGGCGAGAATTTCAGCCAGGCGGATAGTCAATCGTCTTGGTGGTTTTATTTTTAGCATTAGATCTCACTTGAAGAATAGCTTGTTCATTCTTGTTAGGTTACTCTAGCAACCGATTGGTTTCTCTTCCTAGGATGGTGTTTCATTTCATTTCACTTAGCATTAGCTGCTCAATGTAAAAAAAAATTAAAAAAAATCATAGTTGTTTGTCAACTCAACGTGGACCTTGTAATCTGTGGACCTGGCCTTGTTACTTGGTCAACTACTCAGTGTGCACTTTGAAAGTGTAAGATCAACATATTTTGCAGCGAAGTCTATGGACTTAACTAAAATAAGCAAGTGAGAAGCTGTACGCCTGTACTGTATTCACAAGGAAGTTGAGAGGACTTTTTCGTACATATTGTTGTTCAGCATCAGAAAACTATAATAAGTTGGAACGGCATAAAACAATTGCACAAGACACCCCAAATACGGTAGAAAAGAATTCTATTATCCATATCATGGTGCCGTTCTTGTTGACTTTCAGCCTGATTATTGTAACCCTGAACCTGCTGATGCTGGCTAGCTATGCCACTTCTTCGAGCAATGATAGTACTCATTATATGAGCTATGACTGCGCTACAAGCGACAATTCTTACGTGGCAGGCAGTCCGTTTGAAGCAAACCTTAATGATACCCTTCTCAACATCCTCCCAGCCAATGCCTCCTTAGCCAGCTTCTCGAAATTTACTATCGGCCAGGGAATCGACCAGCTCTATGCTCTTGCCTACTGCAGAGGTGATATTAAAGGCCAAGATTGTCGCGACTGCTTAGAGGCTGCAGCCAGGACTATCCTACAGCAGTGTCATCTCCTGAAAGAGGGCATCATCTGGTACGATGAGTGTACATTGCGGTATGCTAACCGCACTATCTTTGCTACCGAGGAGGTGATTCCATATTATTTGTACTACAACTTCTCTAGCGTTCTGAACAATCTTAACCAGCAAGAGCAGAGTTTTCAGAGCTTGATGGTTGGCTTAATTCAAAAGGCTGCTTATGATGAAAAACAGCAAGGTTTTGCAACAGGACAAACTGCCCTACCACCATCTCAGATGATATTGCGCGGCCTTATGCAATGCAGTCCTGACATAATCGGTCTTCCCTGCGACAAATGTTTAAGGTCCGCGGTAAAGCAAAGGGATGGATGGTCTAACACAATGGTGTTTTTCCCGAGCTGCAGCTTTCGGTTTGTTTTATATCCTTCGCAAATGACTCTTCCAGCCACATCAGGTAATTTGATATCCATTCCAAAGGCAAACCAAAATTACAATACACTGGCCTAAAAATGTGACATATTTACAACTAATGGTGCAGGAGGTCACAGACGATCTATTCCTCTTAAAATTATTGTTCCAGTGATGTTGGTGATTGTTCTGTTATTGTGTGGTGCTGTTTTTCTGCTAATTCGGGCTAGGAAGCGAAAACTAGGCAACTTCAGCGGAGGCAGAAGCCGGGGACACAGTGGAGGTGAACAAGGCAAGGTTGGTAATCCTGAAGTAAATAGGCAGTGGCAGCAACAGCAACAACATCCCGATGATAAGGGTGCAGATGCAACGACATCAATGGCTATCATTGCCGAGAATCTTGCAAGTGGTAACTTAATTTCTTTTTGTTTGGTGCTCCTGAAAAATCTATTATAGTAACTTGTTCTTGTGATGTTTTATTTTTTATGTTTTATATAGT
Organism: Corrigiola litoralis; assembly: GCA_901111285.1. Lineage (NCBI taxonomy): Eukaryota > Viridiplantae > Streptophyta > Magnoliopsida > Caryophyllales > Caryophyllaceae > Corrigiola > Corrigiola litoralis. The sequence continues at coordinate 29,221 of CAAKMY010042178.1, forward strand.
TGTCTGTATTTCTTTAACTCTACGTCAAGCACCAATAAATCTAACACACTACATCTTGGTCTTGGCCCATGGGATACAGTAGTACCCACATCAGATTCTTGTGACATGTGTTCATCCCCAAGTCATTCAGCTGCACATTGTCCATATTTGCACAATCAAGATTTGGCTTCTAATCTCGAACCTAGTGCGCCACCATTTCCTGAAGGCATGGCAATTGACAGATATGATCATGAGGGTCTTGTCCATTCAGCTTTGGCTAAGTCCTATGTCAATTGACTCTTTCTCAAGGTATTTTTCTTCTATTTCTTCTTATTTATGGTAGACTATATCAATACTTTACCAGTATAATCAATAGACAGGTCCATGATTCAACTTTAGTCTATGGTATACCAAGCTTTTGTAAAAGCAAGCTTGACATGGCCTATTGGTAAGAACTTTCAACTGTCAATTGAGGTTCCGTTACTATCATTAATAAGTATTTAGAGCTTCCTCACCTCAATTGCGAGGTTAAAAGTTTAATTTCATCTGACTTAGTGCACTCTTTTCATAACAAACAATAAAGAACAGGAAAGACTTAGTGATTCTCATTTCTAATAGCAAATATTGTTCTCTTCATCGCTCATTATAACTCGCTATGATATTTATCAAATTCTTATCAGGTTTAATGAAGAGTGACACCAACCGGACATGATGTGTGGCAAGTCCTTCTCTTGCTTGTCTTGACTACTATGAATCTATGATCAATTATGTATTTAGTATATTCATGTTACTGGTGTCACATACACTAGGAGCATGTGCTCGTAGGTTCATCTACTAGGTGTTGATAAATTGATTGAAGAATTGTACATAGAAACTATGGGATCATGGATATTTCATATACAGTACGTTGTGTAGTATGTAATGGTTTAAACATGTTGTGATGTGTGCTTAATTTATTTATTAGTTACCGCATCATCCAAATTAAAAGAAAATTTTAACACAAAATCTTGAATGAGGCAACATCGCCATGAGTCGTTATTTTCAGGAAAAAATCTATCGCTCTAAATTATAAGAGAGGACTCACCGTACACGAACCTTAAACCATACTCATCGAATTTTTAATAAGGAATTTAAGGAGTTGATTGTAACTGCTTTGTGTTGATTGCAACCGATATCATCCAGGAAATAGATTGAGTAGGCATCCTGGATCGGAGGGAGTGTTTAATTGTTTATTGCAGTAAAAGAAATTACAGCAGCCTTCAATAACTCATCATTCCATTATACTCCCTCCGTCACAATAGATTGTTATCATCTGCAAGTTACATGTAAGAGAAAATTTGAACAAATGATAACAATTTAATGGGACGGAGGGAGTACAAGTTAGAGTTATGTAACATTGTAACTTCAGCCACGTAAACCTTGGTCATCACTAATCAGTCAATTCATCCAAACAAAATATAATATAGAGTTAATGCTTCCAAATCATCGTTATCAAACATTGCCAATTACTAGAAGTGAACAAACGGCTCGATTCAGACAGTTTATCTATGCCTTTTGTAACACTATAATCGGTTAAAGGGCAGTGTGAGCTTTCACGTCACCATTTTTAAGCTATTAATTAAGGCCTTTCACTCTTCATCTGCATCAGTTGTTCAAGTAGGAAGTAGCTATGAGTCTCCATCAATCATAAATTTATCATTTTCCTGGTTTACTGAGAGTTTCAATAGAACTATCTGTTATATTAGCTAATATAGTGCTTGACTGCTTGGTATTACATGCAAATCAATGTTTTAGCAAATTGCGGGTCGTTGCGGGGCCACAAGTTATTTTTTTCATGGCGATTGACCCGCCACGAGTCCACGACCCTTTTATTTTAGACTTAGATAGAAGTCCAACCCGTTATTACACATTACGGATCGCGACCTGCTATAAATAGGCGGATCATGGGCCATTAAAGAAAATCCGCCCCATTACAAAAGGCATATAACCATTTCCCATAACTTGGCCACAAAACAGAACTTTTATACTCAGCAATCAAAAATGATACTAGCACCATTTCCAGATTGGCAAAGTCCCATATTTGTAGCTACCTACACTATAGGATTCCTCATAGTCACCACCAAAATCCTCAAACTTCTGAAATGGATATGGTCAATGTTCTTAAGACCACCCAAAAAACTAACCAACTATGGCTCATGGGCTCTAGTCACTGGCTGCACTGATGGCATTGGCAAGGCCCTGACCTTTGAGCTAGCTTCCAAGGGTCTCAATCTAGTCTTAGTTGGTAGAAACATTGACAAACTCCAAGCCACATCACAAGAGATTTGGCAAAGAAATGGCAAAGAAAAGACTCAAATCAAGACTATAGTCATTGACTTTGCAAAGATTAGTGGGGAGGAGATTGAGAGGCAAATAAAGAAGGAAGTTGAAGGTTTGGATGTTGGTGTATTGGTTAATAATGTGGGGTTGTCATCTAGTAAAGCTAGGTTCTTCCATGAGTTTGACTTGGAAGGGATGGTTAGCTTGGTAGATGTGAATATGAATAGTGCAACTTGGGTTACTAGAGCTGTTCTTCCTCTTATGTTGAAGAAGAAAAAGGGTGCCATTGTTAACATTGGTTCTGGCTCTACTGTTGCTGTTCCTTCTTATCCTCTTTTTACTCTTTATGCTGCTACTAAAGGGTGAGTATTTAGTTATGTTAGTTTTTACTGTTAACTCGCAAATGATAACAGTCTATTGGGACGAAGGGAGTATATGCTTCTGAATTGACTTTTTTGGCCTTTTTTGTTGGGATATTGGTTATTCATGGTTTGTAAAGTCTGTGATCATAAGAACTGATATGAAAGGGGTTGCTACAAAATTTAGACGAGGTAACATCACCATGAGACGAGCATTTTAACTCCTCTCTGCAGTCCCCTATTTTCAGGTGAAAGCCCGACATTCTGAATTATATGACAGGACTCACCGTGCACTATCTTCATACAAGACTGACCGATAAGTTATAGGGTGTCTTTTTGTGTTTGTTATGTTGGTTTTTTACTGGATATATATAGAACCATTTCAATCTTAATTTGAGGTATTCAGAGTTCTATAGTGGTACACTAGTACAGGAGGCCTTAGATTTGCTGACTGCTGTTTTTTCTTTTTCTCTATTTCCTTGATTGACAAAAGTGTAAGCCTTTTGCTTAATTTAGTAAGTTTTATGGTGGACAGAACTTAAACTCTTTTTTGCTAGATGTAGTAGTAGATCAATAATTATGTTTCTGTACTATTGTAACTTGCCTCTTAGTACTATTTAATGAGTACAAATCTGTAGAATTGCAATAATTTTTATTAATGTCAAACAGATCCTTCATGTTACTCTATATACTGTTACCGTCAAACAAATGTCTATGAGCAGCCTAGGCAGTGTATTCTGGATATGCTTAATCATTCACAATTTATGTGCCGGAAATTTGCCTGTACAACTGAAAATCTGCTTCTTATAACATTGCGGAATGGCGTTGTTTACTTTCTGATGTAAAAGTATCAACTTCCCAAAAGGTTGATAACATTTTTCTTCTAAAGACTACTGTTAATCTAGTGTTTCTAAATCTCTCAGATATCTTGCCATGTTCTCAAGAAGCTTAAGTGTGGAATATCAGCAGTATGGAATTGACATTCAGTGCCAGGTAACATGTTGATGGTAGCCTAAGTCTTCTTTTGTCCAGTAGTTCTAAAATACCATTTTGGGCCTTTTCAGATCCCAATGCTGGTAGCAACAAAGATGGCATCCATAAAGAAATCATCCTTCTTTATCCCATCACCGAGACAGTACAGCAAAGCGAGTATAAGATGGATTGGTTATGAATCCCTCTGTGTTCCTTACTGGACTCATGCTTTGCAGTGGTGTCTACTGAGTGCAATACCCGAGTCCTTAGTGGATTATGTTCTCTTCAGATATTTTCTCAACTTGCGCAAGAAAGTAATTCAAAAGGAGTCCTTGGTTAAGCAGAAAAAGTAGTCTGCCTTCAGGTTCTACGGCCACATTGGTTCCTGTATAATGTTGAAATCTTAAGTGAATGTCATTCTGGTCTGAATGAAAATCCGCATGTAGCTTGCATTCTTAGGGTGAAGATAACTTTTTTCTGCATTTCATATATGGGTTAGTACTAGCTCAACTACGTCCATGTCCTCATGAAACTAGCTTGTTGCTAGTATAAAACTTGGGTTGCATTCTGCTCTCTACTATGCATTGGAGTCCCTGTATACTATACTCCTATTATTGCCTTGAGTGATAACAGTTGATCATAGAGTGGCAATATTACGAAATATTGGTGTTTTTCTCAGTTGCATTCATCAATTGAAGTTCCTCAGTTTTCGAAACCAAATATTCTGGAGGATTAATGGTTTCAGAGCTTTGATCAGTAATTGCAATGACAAAATCATGTATCCTTAATGCCGATTCATGCATTCATATTAAGGTTCGGCCTTGCCATCATTGTTCTTTCAAATGTTAGATTTTTGATTAATGAAACCAGCCCGGAAGTGACACAGCAGAGAACAGTTTTCATCTTGTCAATCGTACTGGAACTGAGAAAAAGGTACAGAAATCGTCACACATTTGCTACTTCTTAAAACAACTCTGGGTATCTGCTTCGACTCTTCGAGGGATCTGTTTTGAGATCATTTGCTTTGCCAACCAGTAAAGGTCACATTTTTAAGGGCCAGAGACTTGAATTTAACGGTATCAGTTGACTAAACTAAATGCTGCCTACCGTCTTTCGATTGGGACAATACGTGTTCTCACAACTCATACATTAGATGAAGCTCAGCCAATTTTGATCATAGAATCGAGATTCTTGTTATTGTTTCTTTACAATTACCTTACGTTTTATTCCCATTTTCATGCTATGAGTTGAGATCGAACCTTCCAAACCTTGTCCCATCTCATGTCCCGTGTTTTTCTTCTAATGACACACAAGCCCTTTCTATAATCACGCACCATTGGATGGGACTTTGGCTTACATGGTGAGTTATGTGGCTACGTTTACAAATAATGGGGCATTACATGGGATAGAAGACATCAGTGGCATAACTAGGATTGATACGATACGGGCCATTAAACACATAAATACATAATTGACTTTTTAGAGTAGGATCATCTATTTGCACCAAAAAAAAAAAAAGGATCATCTATTAATAAAAATAGGTGTTAGAGAAAATGTATTATAATTGAAAAAAAAAAATCGAGATCAAGTGACACCATTACTGAAGGGTGGCTCAGCCACTTGATAGACTACCTTTATTGGCCAATTGGCCATGCTAGACGGCTGTCTCAGTAAACAATTGAAAAAAATTGGTAACGGTTAGGCATTAAAGCATACTACTACTCCGTAGGAGTCATAGGACTGTCTTCATGTGCATCAGTACATGGCATTGGAGTATTGGACCATGTAATGTCCTGCTGAAACCTGAACGTGGCACCCTGTCCCTTCTCTAAGATTTAAGGCTCTTTAAGTGTACTAATGAGGAACTGATGCGCATATAACATGGTTAACACTCATCAAAAACCTACTGCACCATTTATTGCTAATATGTTGCCTACAACAACACTTCTGTTATGGTATTAGTGTATTACGTACCATTTCAACTTGTTTGGCCTAGTAAAGGAATAGTACGGCATCGACGTAATTCTTGAATAAGACCTCGCAACTACCTGTTCAAGGAATAAATATCAGGGGATGATCACTCAGCACAGACTGCTCTAAAAGACAATTTGAGACTTTTTCATAGATTGTGTGGTGAATCCAAGCTAAAATCAAGGGGATAAACCGAAGGCGTGAACTACATGAGCAGTAGTTGTGCATGAAAGACAGGTTCATGTTATCCTTTCGTATAGGCCATTCCTAATTGACAAAGTGAAATGAATGCCCAGTACTACTGTTGCATAAATAAACCAAAATATAAATATGATTTTACATCAGCCACGTCTCTAGTAACTCACCATCTTAAGATGCCAAACAAAATTAGTACGAAAACATAAGTGACATCAGGGAAAGTGGAAACATAAGGAAGGTAGAAAAAAATGGTAGAAAACAAAACAAATACTCAAAGAAAAGAGTGGTCAGGTTTGTTGAGCTAAACTAAGGTGTACAGTGCATACCATGATTAGGTCAGTAAACATGATGGATTTCGGGCATAGTTGATCTCCCGGTCCTTGATTTTATATTGGAAGTTGGGACAACTGGTTGCTTTCTCAATGAGTTAGAGGTGAGGTTATGAGAAGATTTTAGGCTCATTGTCGTTTTTGGCGATATGTTAATGAGCTTTTGTTTAAGTAGATGCCTATGGAAAATTGACATTAGAAACAAGCACTCACATAAGAGACTGTGAGAGGGTGTAGAGAAGACAACTAAAAATGACATGATGAGACCAGAAGTGCAAGGGTGTTAGAGGAAGGCAACAAACTTATAATTAAGTTGTGGAAAGTACACACCAAGGACTTGAAAGATTAAGAGACTAGTTTTAATACTTAGTTTGCCTACTCATATATTGTCAAATGATTTTGAGATAGTAAACAACTCAAAGCTGATTTGAATAGAATGTATCCAACTTAATTAGTCAATGAATTTGTCAACACCAAGAAAGAATTCAAACAATTGGATATGTCTTTTGTCGAAACATCATTTAGTCATTTACGTTTAATTTCTAATTCAAAGTTGCGATGTGTACAAAAGCCATAGAACAACTATAATATATTTCAATATCTTATTTTTTAATTTTTGACATTGATCAAACCAAAATATATTTCAATATTAAACCGGCAAAATCAAAGGAAATCTAGCTCAATGAGACCTTAGATAAATTTTAAAGTTTAGTCATACAACCATTCAGAACATAATTCATCAATCCATTATAATTTTATGGAGTGCAATATGAGCTATGCTAAGCGTATAGCAGTCACATCCAAAAAGGTGGATATACATGTAAAGGGTGACAAAAAAAGACCTCTCATATTATCCCTTTTTTATTACCCATTTAGACGGTGTAAAGCTCTTCTTTTATCAGTAAAGGTTAACGATTTTTAATTTTCTTTTTGGTGAGCACATAGTCACTCATACAATCTAGAATTCTCAACCTCATAATTGGAACAATATAGCTCAATTTATTATCTAAAACCTCTTGTAAAGTTGTAAATCTAATCTAACATTGAAGTGGTAGGCATGATTAGCTGATCAACCATCAACGACCACTTTGAAGTACATTCTTTGAAAAACACATGTACATTTATTGCTCATCCGCCTATCCATCTTCAACGTGACACCATCTTCCATGTCCCCTTGTTCAACTCTTCTTAGTTGCACTATTTAACTCCCATACATACACTTTAGTTAGATCCATTTCTCCCCACAAAAATGGCACCAACATCTTGCATACTCCACCAACTCAAGACCCAACCTTTATGGTCCATCCTACTCTTCACCATTGGTTTCTTCACACTTTTGAGGACCCTTTTGGGAGTTCTCAAATGGGTCTACGTCAGTTTTTTGAGACCCCCAAAGAATCTCAAGAAATACGGCTCATGGGCAGTAGTCACTGGACCAACTGATGGCATTGGTAAAGGGTTCGCTTTCGAGCTTGCGAAGAAGGGTCTTAACCTCGTTCTTGTGGGGAGAAATCCCGAGAAACTCAAGGATGTTACTACCTCAATTAAGAGTAAGTATAATGGTGTTGAGATCAAGACAGTTGTGGTTGATTTTGGTGGTGATTTGGATGGGGGTGTGGTGAGGATAAAGGAGGCTGTTGAGGGGTTGGATGTTGGTGTTTTGATCAATAATGTTGGGGTGTCATATCCTTATGCTAGGTACTTTCATGAGGTTGATGAGGAGTTGATTAAAAGTTTGGTTAAGGTTAATGTTGAGGGGACTACTAAGGTTACACATGCTGTTTTGCCTGTTATGATTAAGAGGAAGAGAGGTGCTATTGTTAATATTGGGTCTGGTGCTGCTATTGTTATTCCCTCTGATCCTCTTTACTCTATCTATGCTGCCACTAAAGCGTAAGTTTTTAGTTCGTTGTTTGGATCTTTTTCTAATGTAGTTGCTAATTGAGTTGAAGTGGTCGCTTTTTATTAACACCGTGCCAAAAGTTACCGCTCTATGCTGCCACTAAAGCGTGAGTTTAGTTCATTGTTTGTGCCTTTTCAACTGCGCGAATTGTTATAAGAGATGGTCTAATTTGTTGATTGAGCTAAAATGATTGGTTTTTATTGATAGTGTCATGAATGCTGAAGGATTTGAGATTAAGAGAGGGTCTAATTTTGTAGTTAAGTTTAGTTCATTTTTTGGACCTTTTTCTGTTTATAATTAGACATAGTCGCTGATTGAGTTGTAGTGGTCGCTTTTTATTAACATGGTACCAAGAGTAGCCGCTTTAAGCTTAAAAATTCTGTGTCTATGCTGCCCCTAAAGCGTGAATTTAGATCATTGTTTGTGCCTTTTTCAGCTACGCGAATTATTGTAAGAGGCGGTCTAATCTGGGAATTGAGCTAAAGTGGTCGCTTTTTATTGATAGTGTGATAAAAGCAACCACTTTAAGCCAAAATGTCGCTTTTTAAGACCGTCTAGTTTTTAGCTTTCCAATACAAGACTTTATGTTTCTAGTACTGAAGAGAGTATAATTTTGTGATTGCGTTAGAGTGACCACTTTAAGCTGAAAAGTGAATACTTTACTTTCTGTTATACTTGAACTTAAAATTAAACGGTCTTATACGAGATTTTGGACTTGGAATTTTGTGGATGTGATGCTGAAAGTTTGGTTGGTGTTTATTGTTGCAGGTATATTGATCAGTTTTCAAGGTGTCTGTATGTTGAGTACAAGAACATGGGCATTGATGTTCAGTGTCAGGTACTGTTTGATCCATGTTAGATCTGTCTTCTGTTATAAGTTTTGGTTTAGTTGCTCTTTTTGCATTGAGGAGTTAGGAAGTATCTTCTGGATTTTGGTTAAATTGATTAGTCAACTGGAAAGTGAGATTTTGAATAAGCTGTGAATAAGTTGTAGTAGAAATACCAATCTTTTATTTGCTGTTTGCAATTGAGTAATGAGGATCTTTTAAAATTGTGTTGGGGACTGATTCTATATGGGTGCACGATGTTGTAAAGCCTATGAGCCAGTACTAGTCAGTAGTATAATAGATGGAGATTAGTACAGAACATGCAGAGTAATGTCCCTAAATGTGCAGTCATATGGGTTGTAGATACTGAAACTTATTGCCAGCCAAGCATGGCCTAGCCTAGGTGATGCACCACTAACCCATATGAGAACTTAACTTGATCAGCTGCCTTGCCTTTCCACATTTGATGGAGAAAGGTTCCAAAGATTGTTTTGCTTCTTCGTGAATTACGTTATGAATGCGACCTCTCCGAATTTCTTATTGGCCTGCTTTTCTTTTCTTGTAAAAGTTGAGCCATCTTTTGCAATTTGACACTCTTTCATGAGGAGTAGTTAGAGACTTGGAGTCTTATAATTTCTTCTTGAGGTTGTATTCAAAGCTTTTATGCCAAGACACTTTTTTATCTTTTCTCCCCAAGCTTTATCTAGTCATTGGTTGCTAGTGGTTGGGTCTGGCTTCTCTGCTTATGGGTGATAGAAAATGCAATACGAGTGTGATTGTCATGTTGACATTACTTACAGGGTGTCTATGATATTCTCGTCTAGTTGAATTGTTAGATAGTGTATGTATATATCTAACAGAAGTCATGTGGATGAAACTGTTGGGAGGATGAAAAACCTTTAGAATAGTGCCTCACTGGTTGAGTAGCTTCTGGACTTTACTTTCTCATTTCACATTGATCTTTGCTAATGTGGTACCTAGAAGAATTGAGGGGCAGCTTGGCTGGTGCATGTTCCATCTCCCCGGGAATACCCCTGGTTCGACCGTTATCCCATTGCTTGGAAACCCCCTTCCCCTCCAAGCAAGTGAACTTACCTTGAAAGGAAAAAAGAAGTCTTGATAATTGCATACTATCTGCGAGACTGGGACACCTTTACCGCTTTATGTATCCGGAACCTTTAGCAAATCATCTGTGCTTGTTATTTTAAACTATTACATACTCCTTCAGCTTTTACACTAACAACCTATCTTACTCTTTCATATTTAATTAAACTCTTAACCATGTGACAAGCTATATCCTCTTGTCCAGGACCTCAGAACTGTGTCCATTATAAATTCAGAGCTATTTACGTTTTCTGAGAGCTGTGCTGTGACACCTCTCCGATTTTGATATAGGATTGCACTTCTTTTATTGATGATATGAGGTCTTTTGTGATAGTCTTTCCTGCACTTTACAAGATAGATGCAGTAGTCCTCGTAAACTGTATGGGGAATTGGGGATTACTGATGCAAAACAGAGTACCATTTAGTAGAGACAGAATGCATTTGACCTCCATTAAAAGCACATTGATTTTTTCAGTAAAGAACTGTTTCACTGTATCTGGTCTTTCTTGCTTAATTGGTGGGCAGTAGGCCTTCCTCGGATCCCCTCAACTATTTGCAGAAAGTCTTATCCCTCTATAATATTTCATGAGCTTTAACCTTTGGGGGGCTCCTTATACAATCCATCAGTGTGTAGGCTTCGAAAATGAAAAGTGCAACCCTTGGATTTATTTAATTAGACAATCTTTTCTGAGACTCCAACATGTAAGAGAGTTGGCTATAACAAAGTACATATGGATGGACCTGTATCACAAGAAAAATGATGAAGGTGAATTGTTGCTAACCGTATAGGCGTAAATGTATCTACTGGGAGATTCAATTTTTTTTGTCTGCGTTTTATTGATTGCCTGATGTTGTCTGAGTGGCCAACTTGCCTTAACCCTTTGTAATTCATTTTACTTTCAAGAACTATTTTGACCTCCACGTTTACAACTGTGGGATTTCTCTGAGTTGAAATTGAAGAAGCATGATTGTTAGTACTCAAAATAAAGCCTGTTGTAGTCATCCCAAGTTGCTGAGCCTATGTAGTATGTACCAATGTAGTTTTAAGTTAATCCCAGCATTCCTTTGGCTTGGCAACTTTTCTTTTCTTCCCCTTGTAATTTCGTGTTTCTGACTAATATAGTGTTGCTAAGGCATGTCTTGCTCATTTGTTTGAATGCTTATTTGGTGAAGGTACCACTATATGTCGCAACCAAGATGGCCTCAATCAAGAGATCTTCTTTCTTTGTCCCATCAACAGATGGCTATGCCAAGGCTGGGATCCGCCACATAGGATATGAGCCTCGCTGCACGCCTTATTGGCCACACTCCTTCCTGTGGAGCATTGCATCATGCGTGCCAGAGAGCCTCATTGATGCCTGGCGTCTAAGATTCTGTCTAGCTATCCGGAAGAGGGGCCAAGCCAAGGACTCAAGGAAGAAGGAATAGAGGAACTCTGATGTTCTTGTTCATTTTGTTTGGTGGACCAAGAAAAGTGTAGGATCTGCAGCAAATCTAGGCATCATGCATAATTCTTACCGAAGAAGTTATTTGCTAGCCTTTCTTGCTCTTTCCAAATGTTAAGCTTGTTCTGCTTTCGTGTACTGATCTGTTGGGTTACACTGGAAAATTTGTTTTTATTTAATCAGTCAAGTTAGTGGTAAATGAGTTTGATACACTATTTCCTTGTGTGGTTTGTAGCAGTAGCGAACTACCGAGCATGAGCTTTGCATTGCATAGACAACCTTGCACATGATATGATGATATACACCAGCAATAACAAAAATAACGTCACTTTTTTTTTTTGAATTCAACAGTCACTTGAAGCACATTATCAAGAATTTTTTTTTATAAGACACTAGTTGGTGGATAACCACCTAAAACTTCATTTTATTTGTGAAAGACCACCTATCCAACATGAAAAACTCCGTTTGTCTAATTCTAACAACATAAAAACACCTTAAATAAAAAAAATATACCAAGAAATTCTGATTTTGAAATAGGGTTTTTACAAATATTCACCTAAACCAAAATTAATTTGATTTATCAAGGTTGAATAGGTGGTCTTTCACAAAGAAAATACGAAGTAGGAAATTTTTTTGACGATTTTCTACAAAATCATCAACTTATTAGGTACTTTATCATAAAATTTCCTAATACTAATGATTAAAACAATCCATATCCACACATACTATTTAAACGGTGTTAGTGACATACTTAGTATCTCACTCACTCACTCACTCACTCACTCACTCAATACCATGTGTTATATATAACGATTTCAAAAAAAGACGTATATTATTTCATCATGTTAACTCGTTAACAACCTATGTTCCAATTTTAATAATCGATACTCATGATTAATATTTGTTCAACACAAATTTACATAAGAAAACAGTTCAACCAATCAAACACACTACATAACATAGTCGAATCATAATGCATCGTACTATCCCAAATACTCATCATTACTACTTTATATAGAAAAACAATTCAACCAATCAAACACGTTTTACAACATAATCAATTCATAATGCATCGTACATTCGTACTGACCCAGATACTCGTTACTACTACATTACTTAACCAATCAAACACGCTTTATAACATAATCGAATACTACTATGCCTCGCACTGGTCCAAACACTCGTCATTATTACTTAACATAGAAAAACAGTTCAACGAATCAAACACGCCTTATAACATAATCGACTATAACTATGCATCGCACTAGTCCAAATACTCACTATTATTATTACTATAAATAGAGTCAAAAAGCAACCCATAACACTCCCTTTTCTACTCCCCTTGTCTAAACATTTTGTCTGCCGCCATTAAAACTTGTCTCTTTCATAACTCAAAGCTCAAAAATGGCGAAAAGAAAGAGAGAAGATGAACTAGAAGAAGAGATAGCAGTTTATGTAGACACAAGTTTAGACACTCACTTGGTCGTCCTTGTCACTCCTCTTATCTCTTTCTCCCATCTCAAAGGTCCCTCCTTTTCCCCCTTTTTTTTTTACTTGATTATATCACATTTTACATGCATGATTTTTTTTGTTCTTGATCGTTGTTTTTACTCACTTTTTGGCATTTTTAGTTGTTTTTAGCGACTGGGTATTTGTTAGTTTTATCGTTTATGGTGTGGTTTAGTCATTTTTGGTTGGTTTGCATTGTTTTGTTCATTATTGTTAAGAGGATAATTAGTCTAATGAGATGGAAATTATGTATGTGACAATGTTATACATTGTGTTGTTTGTTTAGCTGCTTATAAAAGAACTAGCTCGAGTGGTTAGAGCTCTCGTATCCCAATCATGAGTTTGGGGGTTCGATTCAGCGAATTTGTGCGCACATTTCAGACCAACAAAAAAAGAACTGCTTAGATTAATGGCATTTTCACCAATTTTTATCAATTGGGCATTTTTGTGTTTTCTACCTTTTATGCAATTAGTTAAGCCTTTTTGGTTTGCATTATTGTAGAAAAAAGTTGCTCTAATGTGATGTTGATCATGTACATATGTTAATACTTATATCTATATACTTGTTGGACATGGTTACTTATGGCTTTAATGTTGTGTAACTTGTGTTGCATTTTGTTCAAGTTTAGAGCTTAGCAAAGTACTAGTTTGCTACAGCTATGTGGAATGTAGGACTATGTTACCCAGACTGGTCCAAAAGTGTCCGACACGAGTTGAGGATCAGACACTTCGAATTTAGGAAAAATGTAGGCATGTTGTGAGCCTGTGAGGTGTTATAAATTATGAGCGTCATGTGTCAACTGGCGTGTTGTGTTGGGAGAGTGTAGTGTCGGACACATAAATCCTTTGGAAGAGGGAGTTCCGGACAATCCGGAGTAACATTAATGTAGGACATACAGTATATGTTGTTTGTTTGAAGTTTTGATCTTCTCTATTGTGATGTTTATTATGTCATGTCCAATTTGTGAGTTGTTATAGTATTTATCATTTTTGGTTTGCATGATTATTAAAGTCAAGTATTATAAAGAAGAATTACTACACTGTGATGTTGATGATGTATATGCCAGGATCATATGGTTTGCTGTGTGTTTGATATGGTTACTTTCTGGCTTTAATGTTACTTTTGTTTTGTTAAGTTCAGAGCAAATTTATAAGAACTACTATGTGGAATGTAAGACTTTTTTCAATTTTGTATGTTGTTTGTTTAAAGCTGATGATTCTGGGTTTGCAGAGCAAATTAGAGTTGAGCATTCGAAATGCTTTCCTGATTTTGGGGAGATTACGATCTCAGCCATTAAGGTACGTTGTTTTCTTACTGAACATTCTCACCTTGCTAGTGAATTGAAACTTAAAGCCTTACTGTTATATAGAATAAAATTGGAAACTTTTCGAATGTGAGCTTGTCGGACGCTTGATGATTGGTAATTTGTGGACTTCATATTATCTTGGAGTTGGTGGTTTTTGCATTGAAGTACCTACATTTTTTTTTTTGTTTGTGTGAAAGGGGTTATCTTTGACCAAATAGCTTGGTGTTCAAGATGTAGGATGGATAAATATTGAAAATTTATTGGAATGAGAAATCCTAGATTAGCATGCAATTTAAAATACCTGTGTGTGTTTTGGTCTTTATATGTTTTCGTGTTTGATAGGTTAAGCGAGACGGAAATTACTATCACTTGTCTGAATCAATGCTTTTGAGAACGGCCTTCCATGGGGTGGAAGGTTGGTTTGTCTTTGTGGATGTTTCTGGAGTCCTTGTCTTTAAGCAACCAAAATCGCAATCTGTCCTTGTTGGAAACATCGAAAGGAGCTTGGCCAATTGCAAAAAGGCATCAATGGAAGAAGCATATCACAGTCTGGGGCAACCGAGAACGCAATCGGTCCTTGTTGGAAACATCGAAACGAACTTGATTAGTTGCAAAAAGGCACCAATGGAAGAAGCACTGAACAGTCTGGGGGGCGGTTTACCTAGCAAAAACAAACAACTTAAGCGTAAAAGGAACAAGAAGAAGAATGCATGTGCAACTCCTGAGCTGATGGCTCCAGTCAGCAAGAAAGAAGGGGCAGCTTCTGAGATGAAGTGCCTACTCAGCAAGAATGATGATGTTGTTTCAGATATTTTTCCATCTAAAGTTACTGAAACTTCCATTGGCGGTGAAGTGATGAAGAAGGAAAAGAGATATGCTGATTGCAACAAAGTGGATCGTGTTCATGATGCTCCTTCTGTGGCTCCATTTCAAACAGCGGCTGACACAGAGGCTACCAGGGGAACCACTCCATTACAGCATCAGTTAGAAGGTAAGTCTTTGTGCCTTGGGATGTTTGTTTTTGCTTTAACTTGGTTATTTGCTCATTCATAACCATATATGTAAGTCTCTATGGTAGAGTCACATCAGGTTCTTATACAGGTACCAGCACGAGTTCGGGTAGGATCCTCAACCAAGAAAGTGGAGTTGACAATGCTGGAGCTACATCTGGATCTCGAGTGAAAACAATCAAGAAAACTAAGAAGGATGAGGTTGATGGAGTTAAGAGAAGCCATGCTGTAAAATCAGGTCAAGTTCCTATTTCGATAAACAATGTTGCAGCTTCAGATAATGAGAATGCCCTCTGTGAAAGAGCTGTAGACAGCGTTAGAATTAAAACTGCCAAAGAAGGAACATCATTGAAGCTGAACAGTGATCCGAAGGTTCTTTTGTCTCAACTTGAACCTCTGTACTTAGTTGTAAGAGAAAAGGAAAAGGAAATAGACATTGCTTCTCCAAAGTCAACCAATGTGAAGGAAATTACAGAGTTTGGCAACACAGCCAAGAAAAGGAAAGCGAATAAAGCCAAGAGCTCTGTTACAGAAAAGAAAGATGTATCTAGCACAGGCCAAAACAATGATCAACAATCAGCTGGCAAGAGGCAGAAAGGTGGAGATTTATTGCAAGCAGCTGATAGCAAAGCTGAACAGAATATGGATAGCAGTAGACGTAGGACTCAATCCCAAAGCAAGGTTACTGTGTCTCCGAAGGACTCTGTTGAGTTGCTTGAGAAAGACCACTTAAATGAGAAGATGAGGGATTCCGCTGCCCTTGGAACTGTAAGTAAAACCCAATTGATGAAAAAGAAACCAATCAGATGACTGGATGGCAGGCTCCCTTTTTTTCTATTATTATAAATCCCCTACCTCAAGCCCCTTTTACTGTTCTTTTGTGTTCTGTTTCCTTATTTCCCTCCTTTGACAGACTGGTGAGGACCGTTTGATAAGTAGCAGGATGATAGAAACTGATGAGCAGAAACAGGGTCATCATGAAGATTTGAATGAGATTCCTCTGTCACAAGTGTCTAACTCTGCGGTGGCCAAGAAGGTGGATAAGCCTCAGGCAAGTAAGCAGAAGGCAAAGAAGTCAAGTTTGCCGCTGTCATCTAATGGAAACAACTCTATTAAATCAAAGAAGAATAAGGAAGATGAAAGAACATGTCAGGTCGCTACTCAAGTCAATAATGATACTTCGGATGCAGTCAACTCAAGGCATATTGGTGCAGAATTGCTGCAGCCACGTGCAATTAGCGAATTTGAGGAGAATGCTGAAGTAAGGAGTGTGAAGCCGAAGAAGAAAGCTCAAAACAGACAAACTGTTTCTGGAATGGAGTCTTCTGATGTGGATGACAAAAGTCAGGGTTGTCATGAAATATGGAATGAGATCCCTCTATCACAATTAGCAGAAGTGTCTAAGTTGGATAAAGCTAAGCAGAAGGGAAAAAAGTCCAATCTACCGTCGTCATCTGATGGACAGAACGTGGCATTAAAGAAGAGTAAAAAAGATGAAAGAGCATCTCAGGTTGGTATTCAACTTGACAATGATATTAGCACAGGGCAGATCGGTTCAAAACTGTTGCAGCCAGCTGCAGTTAGCAAACCTGAGGTGAATGCTGCAGTTAGGAGTGTAAAACCGAAGAAGAGGTCGGAGAACAGGCAAACTGGTCCCACAATGGCCATTTCTGAGATTTCATCAAAAGAGCTGGCAAATGAGAATGAAAAGGATTCGGCTGTTTCGAAAACTGTGAGTATAATAAGCTGAATAGTATGTTGATCCTAGATGAACAAATGACAGGGCCTTTTCTCTCTTCTCTCACTTCTCTCTTTTTGTTCCTCTTATTCATTTTCCTGTGTTTGGCAGGCTGATGGTGATCTTTTGACAAATAGCACTATGAATTCTGGTAGGCATCTAAGGGAGCCAGGTTTGCGTGATCATGAAGAATTGAATAAGATTCCTTCCCAGAAAGTATCTGCGGATTCAGCGGAAGTGAGGAATTTGGATAAGCAGAGAACAACTAAGGCAAAGAGAAAGAAGCCTGATGAACCTTCATCTGTTGATACGTCATCCACTGGATACGGCTTGACGACATCGAAGAAGATTCAAGAGTGTGAAAAGACCTCTGAGGTTGACCATCCACTTCAGAGTGAAAGCGAAGCAGAACAAAAGAGGCTAATTGGTGTTGAATCCTTGCAGCCACCTCAAGTCATGAAAGCTGAAGTGAATGTGGAAATTCTAAGTGACAAAACCAAGAAGAGGACACAAAAGAAGCCTGCTCCCAAGAAGGACCTCCCTGAATCACCTTCGAAACAGCCACTAGATATAAAATCAAAGGAAACAGTAAGCTAAACAAAGTCACTCTTGCCTAGCTTAGAGAGCTTGGTGATATCGGTGAACTTTCTATTAATTCTCTCTCTTTCTAATAATTCTATTTAATTTTTTCTTTCCGGTAGATGGAACGAGCTGATGGTCTTTTGCCGAATAACAATGTTAATGTTGCTAAGCACTCACTGCATGAGAGTTATCATGTTGAACTTGGTAACACGCCTCCCATAGAAGCTCCTGATGGGTTAGCAGAACACAGGAAGTTAGAAAAGCAACGGGCAAGTGAACAGAAGGCAAAGAAACATGATCTTCCATCATCAGTAGATACTTTGTCTAAGGGACAAAATACGATCAATGTAAAAAAGCTTAAAGAAAGTGAGGGAAATGTTCAGACTGGAACTGAACTTCAGAATGATAATCAAGAAGCAGAGCACACGAGGATGATTTCTACTGAAACCTTGCAGCTACATCAGGTCAGCGAAATTGAACAGGTGGACATTCAAAGTGACAACACCAAGAAGAAGGCGCAAAAGAAGCAAACTGTTCCTGCAACAGGCCTCCAGGAGTTACATGTGGAAGAACAGTTCGATGGGAAAAACAAAGAAATGGATGTGGCAAAGACGGTAATTAAAAAAATTTCTAATAATGTCCCTCCAATACATAAATTGGTACAATTATAGCTGAACTGAATCACTGAAAATAGATTATATCAAAACTTTATCCCCACCTTAAAAAGTTGAATAATATTGTCTTTTTCCCCTTTTGGGTAGGTGGACCAAGCTGGTCTTTGTAATCCTATCGAAAAAGGTGGTGTTCCATGTGCAAGTATCGATTATGGAAGCAAGTCTTCTGGAACTTCTAGTTTGAGCTCAAGAAATTCGTCTGAGAGTATCGATCAGGGAAAAGATGCTAAGGAGGTGCCTAAGAAGCAGGACGAGGTTCATGTTGGCTATAAGACTCCTCTTAAAAATGTGGGAGAAGTAGTAAATGCCTCAGCACAGAAGAAAGGCATGTCAGCTGGTTCAAGTTCTAGCACCAGAACCCCGTCAGACGATTTATCGTCATCTTCATCTGATTACTCGGAAGGAGAAAGCAAAGGAGATGTGGTGACATCACAACATGGTAATTTATGCTGCATCCTTAATCTTTTTGTCTGTCAGTCTCGGTTCTTGGATCATCTACTCTATGGAACTTATTATTGTTCGGTTGTCTCCTTGGTTCAGTCAGTTATGACTGAATGACTGCTCCGCAATTTTATTCAGACATCTTTTTTTATTGTTGCTTTTGTTCTTAAGCTAAATTTTCTACTTGTTAACATTTGAAGGTCGGAATCTGTTTTGGTATTTCTAGTGAGTTTATGTGTCTTGCTCTCTGGCATCTTTCAGACAAAAGAAAAAAGAAGTATTCATGTCATCAGAATACTTTTTTTTGTGGAGTGAGACTTCGGTGTCTGGTCATGGTGCAGTTTTTTGGTTACTTGAGATGGTTACAGACTAATGGCTTCTTTTATTGTCGATTCTGATAAATCTTCTAAATCTCTTGAGTTTCTGCTCCAACTCTTATGATGTTCTGTTGCTGTTAATCTTTTACCAGATTCTTCAAGGGGTGGTGGAAGGGCCAAGCCAAACTTAAAGTAAGTATAGCAAACTTGAACTCCAGTTTTGGTTTCTTCATTTCTTTCCCCTGCTTACTGTCACAATGTCAAGGCTCTTCGCTTCCCTTAAAGTCTTAGGCCTGCTAACTTGTAGTTGTCAGTGTTTGGTTTACATGTGCAAAATTGAACACTAGGAGAAAATTGTTGGGCGTGTCTTAGGCAAAATTTCCTACTTACATTGTGCAAATATTTCTGCTAGAAACAGCCGTCCTTCAAAGTGAATTTGTTTGTGAAAGCATATTGGTAACGCCAGGGAAATACTTTTTTTTTCCGACAGATTGTCAGGCATGAGTCTGAAAGAAATACTGACAAGTTCAAGCAGATTCAAGAAGGCCAAGCTGGTAGCTTCACAATCACAAATGGAAGACAGTGAGAGTCAGCTTCCGGAATTTGTCCCTGATAGCCTATGCGACACATGAGCTGACAGGGAGGGCAGTCTACTTGTTCTTTATCCACTTCTGGTCATTTTGATCCAGGAGCTGAAATCTACGAAGGGATGGTTTCTTCCCCTTCCAATTTTGTCGAAGTAACATTGTTTTTTGTTGTTGTTGTTGTACATTACCATGATTGCCCCCGTTTTGCAGGGAGGTATACTTTAATCACCATGTTTAAAGTGGTTATAAAATGAAATATATGTGCTTGTAGATTGCGAGGGCTTTTCATCAGTGCTTGGTGACACTGTAGTCAGGGATGAGGTAACAAGTGCGACATGGTGGTCTCATACTTGATCAACACTATAAATTGCTGCTGCTTAAAAATCCATAGGTCACAGTAGACACCCAGACACAGTATGAACATGCCTTACTTCCATGCCAAATAAGTATCTGCGTTCCATAGTACGTACTCTAAAGTGTATGCAATAAGTATTTCAGGAGATGTGTTGCTCACTATGCACTATGCAGTCTTGGTTTGCATATACTTTGTCTCTAGGAATAATGTGGATTGGAATAGTAGAATTTGTCATAAAGATAATAAGAGCAGATCATACACGTAGAGTACCTAGGAAAATCGTGGTTGAGTGGTTTGGTTAGCCATACTTAATGGGGTTTCCGGTTGGGCTCACGAGGCATTTCGAGAGTCCTTGCTAGGAGATTTGCGCATCCGTTTGGGTTTGTGCCAAAATTATTTTGTGATTTTAAAAGAGAAAAGCTTGCTTTAACACACCCACCCACCC
>CAAKMY010042181.1:0-21863 GCA_901111285.1 Corrigiola litoralis
GATTCAAGGCATTAATCCAACAGTTCAAATTTCTGTGGTGTTTTTTTTTTTTTCCCCTTCCAAATTTCAGGCAAAAATTTCTTTTTTACAGGACGAAACTCCAAGTGATGTCAGATCCAGTCTCACAGTTAGGAACATCAATGAGGAGCAAGCTGGTTTCACTTGGTGATTATGATCCGTCGGTTTATTGCATTCACAAGGTCCCTGAACGTATCCGCAAGCTAAAGAAAGAATGTTATTTGCCATCAGTTGTCTCCATTGGTCCTATCTACTACAGACATCAATCTCTAGAAGCTATGGAAGACGAAGCTATGCAAGACATGAAATGGAGGCATCTGCAATGCTTCCTAAGAGAAAGCAGCTATAGTAATGTACAACATTACATCGACATTATAAGAGAACAGGAAGACGAGGCACGTCGCTGTTATGATTTCCAAATTAAGCTATCTAGCGACGAGTTTGTCGAAATGGTACTGCTTGATGCTGCTTTCATAATTTACTTCTTTATGTCGACATCGGACGAATTTATGCTTGATAGGCGTCCCATGGAACACAAGCAAGAGTTAATACCATTTATTGAACGAGATTTGTTTCTGCAAGAGAACCAACTCCCATTTTTCGTTCTTAGGAAGCTATACCATGAGGCATTTGGGACGACCTACTCACAGTTATCCTTCGCTTATCTTGCATCAGGGTTCATAAGTCGCTCCCGTGTCCCTGGAAATGAGGGTGCAAACAAAACAGTTGGAAATAACATTCCTAATGTATCAAATATTAGACATTCTGTTGGTTTACTAAGGCAGCATTGTTGCATACCCTCTGAACGTGGAGGGGAACGGCCTAGTAATAGCGATCCTGAAGCTGCAATTAGTACAGCAGCTATAGGGAATATTTCTGAGGCATCAAACATTAAGCATCTTGTTGATTTCCTTAGATTGTGCTGCTTACCGTCCAAGCCTCGAGACTCACAGCTGATTAGCAGCAATGAAGACCCTGAGTTTCCTATGAGCGCCTCGCAATTGAAAGCAGCTGGAGTAAAATTCAGGGCAAGTAATGGTAAGAATTTACTTGACATCAGTTTCAGTAAGGGAGTCTTAGAGATTCCGAAATTTGTAGTTCAAGATAGTACAGAATCTATCTTCCGGAGCATCATGTTTTATGAACAATGTCACCATTACGGCGATTCTTATTTCATTGACTACATGGCCTTCCTTGATGACTTGATCAACACTGCAGAAGATGTTCGGATACTTGTTAAAAGTGGAATAATTGAAAATTGGCTTGGAGATGAAGAGTCAGAGGTCCATTTGTTCAACAGCATCACCAAGCAGATAAACATAAATATTTCCAACTTTTATTACTCAGGTATTTGCAGAGATTTGAAGACACACGCTTATACGCCGTGCCATCGCTGGCTTTCCATATTAAGGAGAGACTACTTCAACCATCCATGGGCAGCTGCATCTGTGGTCTACGCAATTGTGCTTCTTGTTCTTTCTGTTCTTCAGGTTTATACTGGTTATAAATCAATATGAGTGTTGGAATTGAACAATATTTTTTTTGTTAATATTGCTACAAATTTCTACCATCTTCTACCTCTTTTTTTTTTTTTATAATATTTACGCGACACTCTAAATCCGGCGCCCTTGCTAACGTGAATCATCATTAGATATCGGCTAAGTAATGACAATAAATATGAATGTTCATTACAGAAGGAAGAGAATCTGTTCAAAATGAGAGAAAGTTGGATGATGTTGACTCCTGAGAGAGAAAGTGAGATGATAACTACTCATGGAGTTATAGGGAGAACAAATTAAAGGGAGTCGAAGAGGAAAAAGAAAACCGAAATTACATTGATGTCGTCCTTGTTTAAACATAAGTGTGTCTACTTTTTAATGTGTTGTCCATATAGCAACCTTGGACATGTATGATATTCCCTCCGTCCCAACATGGCTGACTAAAAGGCAAGGCCACTAAAACAAGAACTTTAGGCCTCATCCTCAAATCACAAAAACAACATTGATATTAGGCCTCCAAAATTGTTAGGCCAGATCAAATTCTTAGTTAACATTAGGCCTCATCTTTTTAATTAGCCTTAGGACTTTATAATCGTTGTGTCGTCAGTGCGTCCGAGTCAATTATTTACATTTGCATTTGGAACAAAAACCAAGAAAAAAAGAGAGAAATGGTATAAAGCACAAAAAGTATCATGAAATATAATATATTAAAGTAGAAAAAAATATTAAATTGTCCCTTGCACATGGGTAGTTATCACATGTCCTTTTTTTGTCTCAAAAATCAAGGGTAATATGGGTGACAAGATATATTGGTAAAGGACATTCCTAATATAGAAACGTAAAGAATTGATTGGAACATGACAAGTAAGGCTATCTATTCCCAAGGTTGTAATTGTGTTTAGAGTTTTAGGAACGTGACAAGTAAGACACTTAAGTTTTTGTGCACACAATCGCGATAAGAATTGAACCCCCAACCTCATGATTGGGATAAAAGATATGTAACCAATTGAGCTATTTTTTTTGGCTTGTTTTATTTTGTAGATGAGAATTTCATAATTGTTTTCCAAACTTTCGGACAATCCATTAAATCCCACAATAATAACCATAAAACAAGCTATATGCAAAAAAAAGTTATTATCGTCTTTAATCTGCAAATTAAATTAAAAATAATAAATATTAATTAGTTATTGATCAGAAATTGACAACACTACCACATACAGTACAACTTATCAAATTGATTAAAACCCATTAAAATTCCTACAAATTTCTATAATCGCAAAACTGACGAAAGTTTCCGAAGTACCCTAGCTAGTAAATATTTTGTTGAAGCTCTAAAACCCTAGTATCTAAGAAGGATGTGCTTGGGCTTGGGTCTCATATTACCTTTTGCCCTACTTGCAATTGATCACCGGAGAAATAACACAGCAATAAAGAAGAATCAAAATCTTCTCCCTAGTCATTTGTGAAATACATAAAGAACAAGCAATCTATCAAAGAAGATGCAGCACGATGAGGTCATATGGCAGATCATTCGTCACAACCACTGTAGTTATATGTCCAAGTATAAACTTCTTAGCGCTTATTTTTCTTTTCATGTTATATTTTACTTAATCGTATCTACCTTTTAAACGTGGTTTTCCTTTCATTTTGTTGCTCTTAGGATTGAGACTGGAAACTTTTGCCGAAATCCTTACAATGTGACGGGAGTTTGCAACCGGAGCTCTTGTCCTCTCGCTAATAGTCGATATGCTACCATTCGCAACCATGATGGTACCTTTTTTGTTACATGCAAGAGTGCAACGTAATTTTCTTAGCATATAGTTTGTAGATTTTCTGTTGGTTTATTTGATCTTGTGTTGAAATCTGATGCAGGAGTGTTCTATTTATACATGAAAACCGTAGAAAGAGCTCATATGCCTAACAAGCTGTGGGAACGTTTGAAGCTGCCTGCAAATATTTTAGAGGCCCTTGAAATCATTGACAAGCATATGGTATGCTACTCTTTAGAAGTTATTCTTGTTAGTCGGTTTCTAATGTTGATTAACGTTTGCAGATGGCGGAATTAGAGTGTAGCATGAAAATGGTAGAAAACATAGAACTTTGTAGCAATACTAATAAAATTATTACCCCTTTTTTGAACGCTTGGATGTGTCACTGACATGCATGTCGACCCCAAATCAATTTGGAATTTACGCTTTGTGGTTGTTGCATACCTTCTTTGGACAAAAGTACATATTATGTCACATTTACGGATTATTGGATTAACAACATGCATCTTGAATAATTCGCAGATGTATTGGCCTAAACTTCTCTTGCTCAAGGTGAAACAGCGATTGGCCAAGATGTGTAAAACGCGCAAGTTAATGAAGCATCTTGCTGGAAAAACAAGGTGCTCATACGAGTTACGGAGTAGTCAGTATTCAAATGCAATCATGACAAGTTCTCCTGCTCGCTTAACACTAACCCACTGACGTAATTTATTGTTTCAATTTCCCTTAAGGGAGAAGATCATTACAGAACCTCGAAAGAGGACGTTAAAGGACGCTCGAAATCTTGACAAGGCTGAGAAAGCAGCAATGATTGATAAGGTAATGTTAATGCTGTTGAAGGTCTTTGATGTTAGCGAATAGTGAGTTTGCAATCTTATAACTTATTTTGTATATGTTGCAGAAAATTGAGGATGAGTTGCTTGAGCGTCTCCAACGAGATTTACCCCGTATGAGCAATTATTATGATGAGAAACTATGGGAGGAGTATTTGAAAGCTAATGAGGTTGAAGAGAGTGATGAGGTATACATGTTTCGTAGATGATTCCGACGTTAGGTAGCGGGACAATGCATAATAAGCTTTTTATAAAATTGATGAGCGCCGACTTGGGTGTCGCACAAGAATAGTGACGTATCTGACATGGGGAATTTCAGGGGTAGAGGCCTGTCGAAGTACGATTCATGTGACACTCCTGTCTTCTAAAATCCACACCCCTATTTCAGCGGATTTTTTTTCTATGTATAATGCATCTTATTTGCATTGGCTTCTCAAAGCTTTTGTTCCCCATGTGTTGCTAGAATGTTAATTGATCTTTGAATATATAATTAGGAACCTGTAGTGGAGTATGTGGAGGACTATGAGGAACTTGAGGAGGAGGATGATATCGAGGATTTTGGCAATTTAGCGATGAATGATTCAAATGCCGGAAAAGGTAGCTGTTGAACCCCTCACTTTCCTATGCCTTCCTTCATAAGGGGTATAATGTAGAAAGTGCACATCTAGCTTGAGTGTTTATATCTCATAATATCCCTCTACGGATCAATAATTTAGCAGTTCTGTTATGCTTTATGAATGACTTGACATGTCAATTAATTGATTAGTTGGACTGGATGAAGATGATGAAGATACTAGAGTAACTGACAGAATGAGGGGTAGCCAAGTATCCAAGTTGGCTTTGAAGATGAATGAGAAAGACGAGCCTCTTTGCAAGTCGACGAAGAAAGTGAAAGTTCTAATTGAGGTTGGTATTTGCAATCTCCCTAATCTTGTGTGTATCGAAGTGTATACAAAAACTAGTTTGTGACCCAAAACAAGTAGTAAGTTAAATTTACCAATACATGGCATGCTATGCAAATAATCAAGCAATGCTTCTTTTTTGTATACCTTACAGAAATGTGGAAGGTTCAAGTCAATTAAGTTTCAGACTAATTGGCTCGTCCATGTATCTTTCATGGATAAAACATGTGGAAGCTTTCTTCATTAGATATAACTTCTCCTTGGGGAGAAGTTTTAGAGGGTTACGGAATTCTGTCTGCTGTTGTTATTTTGTTAAGTAGGGACATATGGAGCCCTTAATACGCCACACACCGTTTTTATAAACTCAACCCTCAACACGAGGTTTAGTTTGTTCACTTGTCAAGGATGTCAGATAAGTATTTGAGAATGGTTCAGAAACTTCACCTAGCTTTGGGGAGGGGGGAGGGGATGGATTTAACTGGTTAAGTCACCACAAACATGCAGACTTCGTAGACCACGCGAGGGGGCATGCATATTGGTGGGAGGTTGACATTGAGAACTTACACCACCTGTGTCATTGAAAGGCAAAAATCAGCATGCGTATGTGGGACAAAAAGATGGGAGTTAGATCAACCTTATTCTGATGAAGACCTTCCTAAAATGCCATTTCTGTGTAAAATATCACTACGCTGTCTCTTATTATAATGCGCGGTTTTTTTTTTAAGAATCCTGTTTTTTAGTATTTATTATCCTGATAAGGGGCAAATTTATGAATCCTGTCATGAGCATCATTTCCTCAATTGAGATCATCGGTAGGTATTATGTGAATGGTAACGTGGAACTTCTGTGGTCAGACACCATTGTTACTTTGACGCATCTCATTTCAAATTCCTGATCTGAGCATCATGTCCCTATTGAGATCACTTTTTCTTGACATTTTTGATGATCACCTTTCTAGCTTTCTTCTTGTCGTATAGGAGTAAAAAGTGACGATATTTCATAACTATCACACATTAGATTGAGCTATTTTACCAACATTCTCTACAATTGCGTTTAATGTTGCATTGATGACTATTCTGCCGTATCTCATTGCAATAATTTTTTGGAGCAGGTTGAACATGAATATGCTGGTAAGAGGGATAATGCAGTGCAGAGGTACTAAGGTAATAAGGTTCAGGGAGATGAGCAGAGATGGAAGACTGTTATGTATATTGTTACTGTTTTCTAAATCAATTATATTTCATGTTGGCAAGCCTCAGAGCCCCACACTGTTTTCAGGTTGTTTTGAACACAAGATTGATAGTCTAATGATCTTTCCTTGCTCTCAACTGAGTTTAATCTAGGTTGTCCATTTTTTTGCTTTCTGAGTTGCATCAGAGAATGGTTGTTACTCGTTTCAGTCAACTAGAAAATAACTATTAACAGAATTGGACTTTTTGAAGCGTTGAGACTACACAGCAATAGTCTGAGATGAAGTATCTAAAAATTACAGAGGAAAAATCTGAGGGAGATGTACAAGGAAAAACGAAGAGAAAGTAACATATTGTGATATGCTCTGTGTTTCAGTGAAATGCTTGTTTGTCGCCTTTTCTATTCCAATATCCAACGTTCGCAGCAAGAAGATGAGCAGTACTGGTATATCAAACATTAAAGAGTACGTAGTACAGTTGTGCATGCCTTAGTGAGATGGCGAGATAGTCGAAAGTAGTTGTACCTCACTCAAATTATCTAACTCGGAGCAATTTGTATCTATGGGGACTGGGATTTTTTTTTTTTTTTTTTTTGAGGCAATGGGGACTGGTAATTACTTCAATAGGACCTTAGTTTTCAACCTCTCTGATAAGAGAACATCCAGAGATAGGAACATATAGCCGCAAAATTCTTGTAGTCATCTTGTTAGTGAAAAGACTAAAGTGAGGTCAGTTTACAAGGACCTAGAAATAGAAAAAGCGTCTCTGACTGTATCTTATAAACTGATAGCACCTTCACTATCGCTGCTAAACAGGAGCTGCTCCTCATCCACAGTGGTCTTAGTATCAGTGACTGAAACCCAAGTTTCTGCCACCTTGGCAATTTTACCATCCGAAAACTCTACCACAGTGAAGGCCCGAACTAAACCTCCACAGCTCGAAAATTTCACCCTTGGAACAACAGCTGCATTCAAGTACATGGTGTTGTCGCCATCAATGGCTATCATCTTCCGATGTCCTCCATTTGCCAATTTATTATGCATGTGCCCGAAAACAACCAAAGGAATGTTATAATTGGTGGTGTCTTTCGTTAGTGATATCGCCTGTGCTAAATCTGCATAAGAAAATGGGTAGTTCAAGCTCATTCTATGAGATTAAGTGGATTGCATATAATACTGAATAACCTTATCAAATAAAGTACTATTGAAGAAACAATTTATTCTCGGAAAAGGACACTCATCAGAATTACCTGGATCCCCATAGTCTCCGCCCTCAGTATCCCAATCTTTGCCGCATATGTCATCCACATTAGAACCAAGACCTGCATGATTCAGAATCAAGGAGTTAGGTGAAAAAAGTCTTTAAGCTAAGTAAACTTGACATCCTTGAGTACCTGTTGGCCCGTTATGGGAGAGAAAAATAATAGAGTGCTCCTCTGGAATCCCTACAGCAGCCTTGTGTATTTTGTGCGCACTTTCTTCCATGCTACGGACTCCATATCTGAAAATACACCATCAGTCAATAGATAGAATGTTGTAAATCAAGGAGAGATGCACAATATACTGTTATTGCAAAAGAATTATACTACAATTATTCGTCACAGATGAGTTCAAAAGAGTAGGAAGCAGCAATGAACTTAGTTGTGAAATTTCTAGACCATAGTTACTGCACATGTTGACAGATGAAGTGCTGGCAGTTGTCTAGCAAAGGGTCAGCTAGTTGTACTTTTGTCTAGGTGTAAAAAAAGTAAGCAGCTCATGACAGAATTAGACATCTACTGTGAGAGCACATTGTTGTAATACTGTATATATAAACAATAAGAATGAACTAAGTATTGAAGGTGAAATCTATCTACTGATTTCATTCCATACCTTGCAGCTAAAAGCTTCTTCCTGAATAACTTGTCGCCTCCACAAGAGAATGGTCTTCCACCCACAACACTAAGCTTTAATGCAGGGAAGTCCAGGTGATTGTATCCCACATCCTGTTCACCTAAACATTCCAGCTGAATCTGAACTCCGTCTTTTATCTTCTTGGAGAACTTACATGTAGACCAGGAATCATGATTTCCAAGTATTGCTGCTTTAGGCAAGTCAAGCCCGGCGATACCTCTGACAAGCTCAACATTCTCATTCCCAAAGTCACCTGTAAAAAGAACTAGATTCGGCTGTAAAAACTGGATTGCCTTGAAGTCATGCTCTAATTCCCAGTCCTCATGGATGTCTCCGACGATAACAATACGAAAGGAGGACACAGATGATGACAGACTAGGATTCTGAGGCCTCATGGCTGAGGACTTATGAGGGTATGAATTCATTACAACCTCCTTGGCATCGGGAAATTTCACCCTGTCTTCAAAGTACTGCTACCGGAAAAATAAAAAAGAAAAATACACATTAGTTCAATAAAAAGCAACAAACACTTCAGTTGCATAAGAAATCATAAAATCACATTCAAAACTTCTCAAAAATAAACACAACAAAAGCAAGAGATTATGCAAAAATTGATTCATTATTTTACTGAGGGATAGTAAATCCCATTCAAAATTTTGAAATTGAGACTGTGACCTGCAAATTTCAATAGTTTCTTGCAAGAAAACAAAATTCACCAGTTTTCTGTGGGATCATTCATAAATTATAACCTTTGAGTCCAACAAAGGCTGTGTTCTTGTCATCCGAAAACAACAAGAAACATTATTTCACTTCAGTTGAATTACGTTCAATTAAATTCTATAAGTTGATTTTACTTCAACTGAGTTCAATTCAGCTTCATCCAATTCGTAAGCCATCAAAATGGTGATCAAACAATCTATAATGTGACTCTCGATTGGGGTTGATCGGCTGACTAAGAAAAAGCGCTAAGAGGGTTTATCAACCGCTAGCAAATATCCTCGCGCAGACAATGGCAATGCGGAATAGTATGTAGCCACCAGGTTGCCATTCCATAGAGTGGCCAACATTCGTACACTCGTCTTGAACATGTACCACGTGTACCAGACAGCTAGACTACAAAAGTTTAAGCATTATGAGTACCTCACTAAATGTTAAGCATAAGGTAACACATATCTGTGGTCCATATATTACTACTTATCTCTAAAGAATCGGACCATATCTCTCTATAAAACCTTACTTAGCAATGAAGGGGAAGGGGTTTACTCGGACACACTTCCGAGGCCAGTGACTATTCATTGTGGAGGACCTGTTATTCAGAGGACTTCAAGAGACTAGCAGTTGTAGCTTCCCATAATTATAGGCCGAAACAACTCCAATCTTATAGACCAACAAATACAAAACTGAAAAGTTCAATTCGAATAAAGGAATAACTTTCAATAACTTTTTTTCCCTTTGAAAGGTGAAAAATCTAATTGATTAAAAAGTCATACGACATCTACGATAGATCTCAATATCAAACGAAAATCCATCTCCGAGAAACCTTACATCATTGTAAAGTAGATATGATTCTTCCTCTACCATAGAGACAGAGGCGGAGGGAGAAGGTTGCAAGGGGTAGCAAATGCACCCTCTTAAAAAAAGGTAAAACAAGGTAAAATAGTGGTAGAAAAAAGTAGAACAAGGGGAAAAATGGTGAAAAGTAGAATGACACTCTAAATGTTGAATCTTCGATCCTATAGGAAAGACTAAATTATTCGTAACTAAGACAATTATGTTCTTTCGATGAGTTCAGTATCATTCCTAAAGAACACGGCCAAACAAGAACACAAACTCAAAGAACAGACGATCTTAAAACTCAACAGAATTCGATACCGTAGGTTCGTGCATGGCATCCTTGTCAACACTCTCAAACTCATGATCCTGCCCTTCTTCTCCCTGCTTGTTCTGCATTTGCTTATGCAATGCACTATAGCGACGGTAAAGAAAAACAAATATCAGCAAAAAAACAACGAATGGTACAATTCTATAAACTAAAAGAGTATCAAACGATATATGTACGTACGTTGTGCAGCTTGTGCTAAGAGTTGCCGAGTCTAGAAAAGTGTCACAATGATTACACGAGTTTTCGGTACCCATGATTGAGAATGTAGAATAGGAAAGGAAACGTGGCGGGAGTCGTGACCAAATACTGCTGCTAATGCTATGCGCAAACCGTAACTTGAAAAGGGCAGACATAAAAAAACAGAGGATATAAGGAAAACTTCGAAAAAGATTCACATACGGTAGATTGCCTTCAACCTTCTATATACTAGCTATGTTTGGCTCACTTATAAGTTAATATTGACTTATTTGACTGAAAAATACTT
The DNA here is from genome assembly GCA_901111285.1 of Corrigiola litoralis. Lineage (NCBI taxonomy): Eukaryota > Viridiplantae > Streptophyta > Magnoliopsida > Caryophyllales > Caryophyllaceae > Corrigiola > Corrigiola litoralis. The sequence goes on from CAAKMY010042181.1 coordinate 10,470, forward strand.
ATTTGACTAAGAAGTGTTTGCTAACTACATTCTCTTAGTAGCTTATAAGTCTTTTTATATTTATCAAAAACAAGCTAGCCCAATTAGTTCACAAAAAATAAGGCACTTGTCATAAATCTATTCCATTTTTGCCCTAAAATTGTTTACCAAATAACAAGTCTATACATTAAATCCTTAATATTTATTTTCAAATATAAGCACGTCTTTTTATGTCATTTAATCAAATATTAGTTGCATTTTAACAATTGTACCAAACACTTCTATTAAAATCAGTTACCTTATCAGGTCTCAAATTTCAGCTACCTAATCAGGTAACTTATCATTTTTCAGTCAGCTCATCAGTTTTCAGCTACCTTATCAGTCTATTTTGCCAAACATAGCCATTGTACAACTCGCTCTGTGATGACTGATGAACACTTCAATGGATTATATAGACAAGTATAAAACTGACATGATCCGAAATCAATCCAAATACGAATTAGGGTCTTGATATGGATTTAAATCATGAAAAATGATGTTAGCCGAACTCATATGACATAAGAAATATTTAGGTTAAATCTGCGACCAATAGGATAAAGGAAAAAAGAACTGAAAAGAATTTACAAAAATGATTGAACTAAACAAATTCGAGTTGAATTATAGTTGAGTGAACTAAATTAAATATATCTTGATTGAACCTAACATAATAGAACTTGTAGACTTTTTCGTAGCTAAACTTAATAAGAATTGAATTGAATTGAGAAGTGAATAAAATGACACTCTAAAAGAATACAGAATGTCACTTTGCGAAATTATAGAGCTTGTGAAACATGTACCTCTTAGGTTTAAATGACGACAATTGAGCTCTAAAAATGCAACTTATTTATTTGATAGGCTGTGCTGTGACAGTGGTGAGGACGTCGGGTGAGTTGTTACAAATGATATTAGAGCAAACATGTGACCGCAAAGGTAAACTTGTGGTTATGAGTACCTGTGACAAACTCTTAACAAGATAAGATTTTGGGTTAGGCTGAGGTCAATGTTGGGAAGCTATGTGGTGGAGCCTGAAACATCCCAACAGAATAAACAATAAGAAGATTATAATAGTTTTCACGCATCATCAATATCATCCCTCCTTGGGCTCTAAGGGAGGCAACTCATCTATTAATGTGTTGTGAAAGGGGTGAGTTGAGATATTACACAATACATACTCCAAAATGACCTCGAAGTTTTCTTAACCAACTAGACCCGAAACCCAAAATTGACCCGAACTTGTAGACTTGAAGTTGATCAGACCAAAGTGACCCGATATGGATTAACCATATCTAAACTCCCTTTAGCATTACTTGAAATATATTCTTGTCATCAAATTGATCGACTTGATTTAATTAATTAAGAAATGACCAATTTTTACCTCAAAGAAAAATTCACATTACCAAAGTAAGGTAATAAAAACATGACGTCAACTAAAATCTAAAGTTGACAAAAATCCGAAAACAACTTTGTTTGGCCCGAAGCGATCAAAACCAGATTCATAATACAATAACACAAAATCGACCCAACATCATGATGGACCCAATTTACCTCAACTTGAAACCGAACAACCCGAGAAAATGAACCACCTAAAACCGAACTAACCCGATGTTTAGCCGATCCCAATATGACCGGAAAAATATGAAACTCAAACCAACCAAAACCAAATCGAATTGACCTGATTCAACTTGAAATCATACTCAATCATACTAAATTATAATCCAAAACAAACTAATGTAAAAAATTTTGGGCAAATTTGAACTTAAAGTACTTGATTTTGTAACAGACCATCCAAACAAAGAAGTAAAACAAAATATTTATGACTCAACATCATAATTTGATAAGTTACTCGATACGAAAGTGATTGAACGTGAACCGAAACACAACCAATCCAACTAATTACATAAAGTAACCAATATGAGTCGAACCAATATCCTGAACGAATCCAATTAGAGTAGAATGACTATTATCATCCAACTTGGAAAACCCGACCCATAACCAAACTGAACGGTCCGATTGCCACCTCTACAAGACTACAAAGGATTGACACGTAGTTGAAGGGCTTGTAATGTCCTAGATTTTGTCTCAAATCTAACGGACAAATGAAAGCTGGGCACTCTTCAGTCACTCTGGAAGTAGCTCTCTTGTAACAAATGTTGAGAACCTCCCTTCCACTCCTCAGACTCCTCTCTCCTACACCACTACTCCCCTCCTCCTTCTCCACCGCCCATTTACTTTTCACCCGCCCAGGTAGATTTCCCGCCATGTCGACAAGCGGTGGGGAATCACCGGAGCCCAACAGGGGCGTCGAAGTTGTCGAGTTTTCGTTGTCGCCGCGGAAGTCGAGCTGGTTGAAGATTCAGAAAGGGGATATTACTAGGTGGTCCGTTGACGGCTCCACCGATGCCATTGTTAGTCTTTCTTTCTTCCCATGATCTTGTTTTTTTTTTTTTTGGGATTTTCTCTTGTGTACCCCTGTACTATACACGAAAATCCAAAATACCCCTGTGTTTTTTCGACTAATCCTAAATACCCCTGCACACAAAGTCGTTGATAAGAATCGAACCCCCAACTTTATGATTACTCGAGCTAGTTCTTTTCTTGTAGCGTGTTTTGTACTCAAAATTAGACGGGTTTAAAGTGGTCACCTTTTGGCTTAAAACGGTCACTTTTTTTGCCGTGTTATGTTAAAAGAGTGATCACATTAGCTCAGTTAGTGAAAATGTCTGATTTTAAGTTATAATGTCTCTTTAGTAAAAATAATTTGTGTTCAATTTAACTCTTGTGGATTCATTTTTTGTTATGTTATACTTATAGACATGTTTCTAGCTAGTGAGACATTTGTGAGATTATTTGATATTACCAATTAGTTTTAGGACGGAACATTAATTCTAGGAGGGATCATCGTTGGGCTCATGGACTGTGTCGGGGCCTCCAATGGCGTTCATTCCTCAACAAGTATAATTTAAATTTAACAACAATGCATAGATTTCATTGTCATGGATTTTGAAAATGATCAAGTGAAACTACACGCAAAGTTCATTGAAGTTCTTTTAAGTTATGACTGTAATTAGTTGGACACTCTGAAATTAGACAATCAGATTTGAAAATTCCTTGAAATACCTTAATGTGATGGTTCCTGGACTCGTGTTTTCGGTTTGGATTTTGGATATGGCTAATACTATCCTAGACTACTTGTGTATGTTTTTGTTGGGAAATGACGCAGTGGGCCAACAAGAATACACCATGACTAAGAGGAATAAAGAACACAAAATGTGTACGTGTTTCAGTCTCTAAATAGGATAATTTCACTATCTTATTGTATGAGTACAACAGTGTCAACCTTTTATTGGTTAAGGTTGCAAACCCTCACGCTCTCACCTAGGAACCCGTATAACAAGATATATAGGTGATATATTTGTACACTCGCCCACACCCTAGTGGTATGTGCAGTCTCTCTTATATCCATCATCACTCGGATAATGCGCTCACAATAGAAGTTAGCTCTTGCTTTATGTGTGCATTAGTAATCACTTGTGTTGTGTTTGAACCTTAACTCCATCCCATAATATCTATAGGAGACTTGAGTGCAAGCTTGTTAAAAAGTACCCAAGCCTACCGCCACCTATTCTACCTTTAGCTCACCTTGTTTTCCTTGTTTCGTACCTTGCTATCTAATGCTCTACATCAAAGTTAGGGGCGGATCCTGAGAATAGAGAGGGTATCATAGGTTGCCCTGAAGTTTGTAAAATTAGGTAGAAAAATGGTAGAATAGTGTAGAAAAAGGTAGTAAAGAGTAGAAAATGGCAGAAAATATAGGCTATCCCCATTTTAAATTCTTGGACTGCCCCTTATTATAGTAGCATGCCAAGGATGAAAATAGGGCTCCGAGAAGCTCTCACTTGTCACAGACAATCTCCATGGATTAAGTCCATCCACTTCAACGTACAAGCCTAGTCAAATATTTTCATTCTTTAAAAGAATTACTCACATGTTTATTGTATTTCTGAATTTTCTTGTTATTGTTTGGTGATCAATCCCGCCTGGAGAGACACCAACCAGCAGTTTTTGGTTTGGGTACAGCTTGCACTATGCATACGAAGAAGAAGAAGAAAAATACGAAAGAAACTTGGCCACTGTTGTTGATTGCCCGGGAAACATTAGCCATCTTCTCTTTATTACTCCTTCCAAACCACTCATTTCCCCACGTTTGGTTTTGCACACTTGTCGAGGTCATATTTTGACTACTAAGTCACTCATAACTTTTTTTTGAAAATATGACGATTCTTTAATTGTTAGATGCATATTTTTTATTATTTTTTCGATTATATATCTGAGTTATTGATAATAAAAGTTTAGTTTCAAATATTTTCAAAAAGTAGATGTGGGGAATTGAGTGGTTCAGAAGTAGTACAACTTATTGAGAAGAGAATTACAGATTTGTTTTCCTTTTTGCTTATGTTGTAGTGTAATTGCTTTAATCAAGAAGTCGAATCTTAGGTTGTAGGAGACTATAAAGAATATTTTGATTTGTAGGTTAATGCTGCCAACGAGAGAATGTTGGGTGGTGGTGGTGTGGATGGAGGTATACTAATCGTGGAGCAATTCCAACATTAATCAGATAGGCCAATTTTCCTAGAATTATTTACGAATATCCATATTTTATTTCTTCAGCTATACACAGAGCCGCCGGTCCAGAACTTAAAGAAGCATGTTATAAAGTACCTCAGGTTCATCCTGGAGTTCGTTGTCCCACTGGCGAAGCAAGGATTACTCAGTATGTGTCTTCTTCATTCACTAATTTTTTTTCTCAGGATACACTTGATTTTATGTACATGTCTTTTGTTTGGGTACATTGCCACTCTGTATACTTACATGTTCAGCACTATGCAGAGGTTTTAGGTTACCTGTGTCTCATGTAATACATACTGTTGGACCAATATATGATGTTGACGAAAATCCCGAGAAACTTCTTCAGAATGCTTATCGGTAGGCTTTGTGCTTCAGTGCATTTTGTTTGTCATCGAATTCAACAGTCTTGTCTGAGTAAGTTCTGACCCTGTATTCTGTACAGAAACACTTTAAAAGTTGCGAAAGAATACAACATTCAATATGTTGCATTCCCTGCCATATCTTGTGGTGTTTATGGGTAAGTTGCTTGAGCTAGTATTATCCTGTTTCTATATTTTGTGAAATTTAAGTAACCTATCCTGTCAAGCTGAGAAAGTGTAAGTGACGAGGTGTTGATCTGGATCAAATTCTCTGATTCTTTAACTGTTTTGGTTTTGTTAGCTGTCTCACTTATCATGAATTATTGCTATCACTTGTCAAATGTACATGACATTCATGACGATATATTATCCATTTTACGATTACAGGCTGCTATGGTGTTACACTACTCTTGCTAAATTTATGACGTGATAAGTGTTTCTCTTTGGCAGTTATCCTTATGATGAAGCAGCCAGTGTAGCTCTATCCACTATTAAGGAGTTCGCAGGCGACTTTAAGGAGGTACTGTCTTGTTTCCTGAAACTCTCAGACGTGTTTTCCGTTATAGCTCTTGCTGTTATCAGTTCCCATCCCCTCTCTTTTGTTTTATACGTCTCTAGTGGAGGAATCATTCATTCATTTCTGATAGCACATGAATGATAATAGGGAGTTCCACTCTTAGGGTTTTGAATTTTGATATCACTACAGTTTCTCGTACAAATGAGCTCTAACTTCCAACAGATTGTGCCATGAGTTCCAGTAGCCTCCCCATCCCTCCCTCTTGTATTTCCTCTATATTGGTGCCAAATAGTTAATGTCATGATGCCATCAGCTGATTATTTTTTTTTGTATCCAGGTTCATTTTGTATTGTTCTCCGATGATATATACAATATTTGGTTGGAGAAAGCAAAGGAGGTGGTGGAAAATACGGTTTAGTCTCCCTGACTTAAAACGGTTCTTGACAGCCTGTACGGAATGTTTTGTGTGGCACTATTTACTCTGAAGTTGATGTGGAGGTGCTCTGAAGTCGACTGTCGACGTGGAGAAGCTGATACATGTATAAGAGTGTAAGCATTGCCTCGTATTGCTGAACAGTACCATTGAGTAAATGCCTTTATGTTGTTCATCTAAGACTCTTAAGTCAACACCCCCTGCTTACTAAGCATGTCATATGGGCTTCTGTTGTAATTCTAGCTACATAACTTAGTTCCAGGAGAGGTGCAAGAAGAGTGGATTGCTCATCTACAGAAGTGTGAGGAGTAAAGACTCGGTGTTGATTACTAATTGAGTTTAAGGTGAGAAGTTGACTAAAATACTTGTTCGTTTTGACTAGATTGTGTATTTCCTGAGATAAGTAGTTTAAACTTCTGTACTCAGCTTTTTGAGCTACTTTGTATGGCGGTTCTGGAGCAATGAAGCCTGTGCCCTGTGGTGCTTTTAATCCTTTTGCTTGTCATTTGGATATGACCTAGTACGTTCTTATAGGCACTGATTATCAGTAAGTCCGTAACCCAAAACAAGCTTTTGACCATCCTATTAGTATAATTAACAGAGAGAAAATATATCTAATGGGAGTGTTAGAAGCTTATATTGGGATGTTATGTTGTTTGCTCTTATATAGTTCCGTGGATGGAAGTATCGTCTCCTAAGTGAGGAGTTTGATTCTTATCTGCCACTTTGCTAGTTTCTTTCAAACCAAAACATAAAGGTTTGTGTCTTGCTTTTGTTCGCGGTTGTTACGTGGCTCAGGCCTAATCTTGGCCAATGCAGCTGAATATTACAGCTCCTGTAAGCTAAAGAGATAAAGATCCTGGGGTTATGCACAAAAATCTAGTTGTGGATTGATCAAGTACGTACTCTCAAACGTACGCAATAGGTCATGCTTTTAAATTGTCTCAATATATTAGTGTGATAGGAGGTGAGACAACCCCATAATTAGAGTGTTCTTTAAAAATACATAAACTTTTTATTAATATGGAGAAGGCCAAAAACACAAAACACCATCACAAAAAAAAAAAAAGTCAAATACTTTTACAAATATGTTATAAGCCAAAGCATTCTTTTTTTTAATCCAAATAAGCCAAAGCATTCTGAATTAATTATTAAAGTATAATTTCAAATAGTGTCAAAAAGTGAAATGTAGGGAAATGGTCGACATAGATACAGTATCGAAATTCATATTCACTCACCGGGTGGTTTCGAGAGCTGTCAAAACCAAACCGAGCTGACCCAAAAAATATGAAATTCAAACTGAACCGAAACTGAACCGGATGGACCCGAATCCCGATTCATTCCGAAAAATATACGAAAGCGACCGACCACAAAGGAACCGAATCGAAACCAATCCGACTAAATAATTTATCTGATATGACCCAAACCGAAATCGACTCGACTTAAATGTCTATTATGACCCGACACAACCCAAAACCGATATGACCGGAACCGAGAAAAACCGACCCGTAACCGAACCAAAGGGCCCGATTAACACCTCTAGTGATTACCACTTTAACACCCACCCCCTTACATAACCTTTTTATTTCATTTTAATTTTATAAAACCAAAAATATACTTGAGAGGGTGACTACCAAATTAGTAGCCACCGGGTAGTCAGCCCATCCAAAACATAACCCAACTAACTTTGACTTTAATAAAAAAAAAAAAAACAAAGAATATAACAACCTAGGTACAAACTTGAGTCAACGAGACAAACCGTCAACACTAACATTCCGCGGCCCCACACTTGTCCCACTATCCACTCACCCGCCATGTCAGCAACCACCGTACATTCCCCTGAACACCCCACCGCCGCAAAACCACCCTCGCACGCCACCGCCACCACCACAACTCCGCCGACACTCGACACTGGCGCAAATTCTCCGTCACACGACCCCACCGTCAACGGGTACGATAACGGCGAAAACTCGCCTGACCACCATGACAATGTTAGAGAAGCAACGGAAGAAGAAGAAAGTGCAAAGGTTGTTGAGGTGGCGTTGTCGTCGTCGAGTTTGTTAAAAATTCAGAAAGGGGACATTACGCGGTGGTCCGTCGATACCGCCTCCCACACCGCCATTGTTCGTCTTACTCTCTTTCTTTTCTTTCTTTCTTTCTTTTTCTTGTTTAATTTGAGAGTTGTATGTGTTGTAATCGAGTCAGTGTGTCAGTGTGTCTGAGCATTGTATAAGGAATATACATGCAACCATTCTCTTATGTCATGACCTTCTACTAGAGTACTAGACGTGGTGTTTATTATAAACAAAAGTACTTGTTTTAATTCTTGAATACTTGGAGATGTCATTTGGTATGCAGATTTGCGATTGGTAAATTTGATGTTTCAGAGGCTTTAATGTTTGGGTTGGATCTGTATCGCCTCTCATATCCTTCTCCTTGTAATGTGAGCCAAATGGTTTATTTGGAAAGAGTGAGAGCATTTGTTTACTGTTTTGTTTTCAAAGGTGATGAGTAAGTTTTTCACTGCACATGAAATAAACAGTTAAAGTCCAGTTGATCAGATTTGTCTGTTGATTGTGCAGTCATTATGACAATTCTATTGAGCATAGTCAAATTTTGGTGTTCGTAGTGTTGAAGAATTTTTTTTTTAAAGGTTAATGCTGCCAACGAGAGAATGCTGGGTGGCAGTGGTGTTGATGGAGGTATCATGATAATGGAGCAATTCTCACATTAGTTGATGAGCCAATTCTCCTGTATACCTGTTTTACTAATCTGTACAGTTTCTATCTTCAGCCATACACAGAGCAGCTGGTCCAGAACTCAGAGAAGCGTGTTATGAAGTACCAGAGGTTGATCCTGGAGTTCGCTGTCCCACTGGAGAAGCAAGGATCACACTGTATGTGTTTTGTTTTTGCACTGTATCTATATGAATGATTTTCTCTTTCTTTGGGTACATTGTCATTTTTAAGATATCCCTCATTATGCAGTGGTTTTAGATTACCAGCATCTCATGTAATTCATACTGTTGGACCCATATATGATCTTGATGAAAATCCTGAGGTCCTTCTTCAGAGTGCTTACAGGTAGGTTTTGCTTCAGTTCATGCTAGTTGTCATCTAGTTTATATATGTTGTCTGAGTATTTTTCGCCCTGACTTCTGTTACAGAAACACTTTGCAAGTTGCAAAAGAAAACAGCATTCAATACATTGCATTCCCTGCCATATCTTGTGGTGTTTACGCGTAAGTTGCTTGAGCTGAACAGCATTATCCTGTTTTTGCAATTTGTCCTTTCTAAAACTGAACAAATATGTCCTGATCTCCATTTGGTGAAAAATATTCGGGTAGACAAGGGCGATGTTAGCATGTTTTACTCTTTGTATGCATATATTGGCATCAAGTGCTTAGCAGCCTAATGGTTTAAATGAGTAACCTAGCATGTCAATCTTAGAAGGAGTTGGTCGGTTTTGTAATATTATTCAATTTTTGTTTTCTGTAAGGTTTCCTGAATTGTAGTGGAAGGTCAGCTTTGTTTATAAATATGTGACATTCTTGATGATACTCGTCTGATAATTTATTGACGGCATAGGACCATAGGTGTTAAGCCACACTTATAAGTATTTTGAATTGAAATTTATACTCTTTTACAGATATCCTTATGATGAAGCAGCCAGTATAGCTATATCTACAGTTAAGGAGTTTGCCAAGGACTTCAAGGAGGTACCAAAATTGTTCCATGAAACATATTTTTTCTTTCGAAGTTCTTGTTACCTGTTTACATTTTTATCTCTTTCTTTTAAGTTTAATATTTTTTATCTGTGCCTCGCTAGTCTACAATTTATGAAGTATAAGTCCGATAATCAGTCAGTCACGTTTTTATTATCTGCAGTTACCTAATTTTGCTAAAGTTTACCCTTGTATTGGTTGTTCCTCATCTCCCAAGACATGGCCTCTTGGGTGCGTCTTCCATGTTCCAACATTATCACTACCCCCTCTTCCTATGTTGGCAGCAAACTGATTGTCATAGTGATGTGAATGTATCATCTGCCGTCTTTAGTCGAGGCCTTACTCATATGACATTGATAGTTGCTTCTATCAAATTATTTACGGATTCTAGGGTAGGATTAAAGTTCATGGTACTACTTCTTTAATGCACAAGAAGACTATTTAATCTGAACATATTCTCTTTGCAGGTTCATTTTGTACTGTTTTCGGATGACATATACGATGCTTGGTTGGAAAAAGCCAAGGAATTGTTGGAAAATAGGGCTTCGTCTCCTTTACTTGGAACTTCTTGAATGACATAGGATGCTTGGTTGGAGAAAGCTAAAGGATTGTTAGAAAATAGGGATGCGTCTCCTTTACTTAAAACTTGTGCTTGACAATGTCGGTCTGTATTGCCTCGCCATTTGCTCTCAAGTTGCCATGGATATGCTGATACATTAATTAGCATTGACGCCTAATGTAATGCCTAGTTAGTGTTGGAAATGTAGTTCTTATATCAAGGTAATGGATTTTTTGATCTGTTCCTTCCAAGTTCTCACCCTCTTCTTCCTGAGTCTCGTGGACATCTGTTATGCTTGCTATGCAATTTACTGTGTTGAGAGAAGGGTGAATGGCTTATCTAATTCTACAGATGTCCTATGAGAAAAGACTTGCTACTGATGCAATGAGCCTTTTCCTTTTTGAAAAATCTCGACCAAGTCTGAAGCTAAGTGAACGAGTAATCACTTGCCGGTTTTTAAAAGATTGTGTGCTTATGTTAGGTCAGTAAATTGACGAGCTGTTAATCCACTGTCTGGTGTTGAGGAGTATGAAGCCTGTGGATACTAACACACTCTGGTGCTCTTTGTTCCTTGGTTGTTCCAGAGGCAAAGCTAAGTCACTGATTACCTACCAAACTGCGAAACATTCTTACTTTCTGGTAGGTATATTAATATGGGAAGATACGGAACAGCAGTGCGATTACAGAGTTCATGGAAGAATGAAATAGGGTACATGGATTTGTTGGTTTGAAGGAACAGAAGCAAGGATTCCTCTTGAGTGGACTTGCCTTTCATGCTAGTGGTTGGGCATTGGGGCAATGTATCAAATGACTTAAGGGCCAACCCAACTGTTGTATGTTGTCCGCAACTGGTGGTATTTGATGGGTTTTGCCCGGATCACGTGTGTGCTTTTCAGAAGTTTTTTGTTTTCTGTATGATTTCAAAATGAGTCAGAATGTTGAATGAAGTCCAATTTTGCAATGAGGGAAGAAATATTTTAGCGTGTGACCTACTCCCTCTAGTTATCTTTATTCTTCATAGAGAAACATTTCACGTTTGTCAATGCATATTTTGTATGTTAAATATATTTAGTTATATGTTAGTAAAAATTATAAAAAATTGATATTCTTAATCTACTCATTAAGATAAATCAAACAAGATCCCATATGACTATATTT
>CAAKMY010042188.1:0-39630 GCA_901111285.1 Corrigiola litoralis
GTCGGTTTCGGTTCGGTTTCGGGTTTCCATTTTTCGGGTTGTATCGGGTTTCGGTTTTGCATCGGGTCGGTTCGGGTCGGTTTCGGGTGGTGATTTTCTCGGGTTGAATCGGGTCGGTTTTGTCGGGTCGGGTCGGTTTTGCCAGCTCTAATTGAGCCTAATTTCTAGCTAGTTGCCAGCAGCAGCTCACACAGCTGGACCATCTAGCCTAGGCAAGTTACCACAGTTTCATTTACCACAAATATATGGACCTAATTGCATTCCAAGCACCTATAAAGTTAGTTAACAGATCGAAATTTTGTAAGATATGTTTCTTAATGGATGTCAATGTAAATTATGTGAAGTAAGGGATTGGATTGTTTTCATGATATATTATTATAGTACAAAGAATACATCTGGGTTATATCCAGGCCCAAGCATATAGCATAAAACTCATGTTAACACATCTCCGAATAGCGAACACAAAGACTGAAAAAAAAAAAAAAAATACACATGAAAGCCCTTAGTGAAGATATGCATATTGTTTCGTAGAAAATATGTAAAGAACACGAACATGACCAAGGGTCCAAGATATACTTTGTCGTGAACAAAGTGAGTAATCATCTTGTTTATTTTAATTGAGGGCTAAACTTTTTTCCTTTCGTTATTAATTAATTGTGTTGTTGTCTAGACTATTGGGTGTGCATTAGAAGCTTGCTAAGCTAGCATTATTGGTGTGCTTTCTTAGGTTAGATGGCATGTAACCAATTAGCATGTAGCTGCAAGTGGTCGTGTAGTTAACTTTAATTATTTATGTGTGATCGACTAAATAAGATAGGCAATTAAAAGACGTAGTCTTTGTCTATATTATATACGCATATTTGTGTTTGGCCCTGTTTGGCAAACAGTGGGTAACGGGTTGTATTAGCGGGTAGCGGGTTAGAAATAACGGGTTCGACCAAATAATTTCATTAGCAGTTTGTTTAAGTATGTTTGGTAAAAATTAGCTGATAGATGGTAGTTATTTATCGTACAGTGACATATAAGGACATTTATGTGTATTATTATATAAGAATATAAAGTGTAATTTTCTCTAATGATTGGATGTATAAATCTTTTTGTATTATTTTCCAACTCTCTAATATCAACACGCTCCTTTTTCTAGCGGGTTTATTTTTAGAGGGTTCTTGCCAACCCACTCTTCCAACCCACCAACAACCAAACAAGCTTAATCACTTTTTGACCATTCAAACCCCCTAAAACTGGTCAAACCCTCTAAATTTGCCCCAACAAACTATTTACCAAACAGAGCCTTTATGTAATTAATTCTTGTTATTTTTATAGCATGAATTGCAAAATGCATCTTAAAGGTGTAATCTTTACTTAAATATAATTAGTGTGATCACTAAATAAGATTACATCATGTAATTGGTTTAATCATCGCTTAATCATCACTTATACATGCTTGTTTAATATAATAGATATAAAAAGTTTAATTGACTTAGTTAGAATGATGAATAATTTGATATTCCCGAAACCTTCTCCGATCGATCTAAGCTACGCTATGAATCAGTGTGACACTCCCAAACCCTCTCTGGTTGGCTCGATTCCTTTATGTAGGCAAAACTCAACATTTTGGCTCGTTAACATTTTGGCTCATTCATATCATCGGTGAAATACTACTGTAACTCTTTAGATGGTCTTTCTATAACACAAATTATTAGAAAAGACGGTCTATGTTTCTCTATCTTGTTTATGTGTTAGATTTCATTTATGAACTTATTCCATGTTCAAAGTGACCACATTTATATTTTATGTGTAATAGATTTAATTATATCTAGAAAATTTAGATTTTTACAATCGTTAACTATGTTTCGTACGTGCAATGCATACTCGCGTGTATGACGCGAGGTTAGGACACCTCCTAGTGAATCAGGAACCTATGGGATGGACGTGTGTACTCACATTACCCCTATGCTAAGTGAGCATTGGAAACAACCTATCACCCAACGATAATACATTTCACGCCTTCCATCAAAAGTAAGGAACACTCTTTTGTTTACTGTCTTTCCGCACAAAAATAGAGCGCACCTCACATTGTTGTTGTATTGGACCAATCACCACAAGTATAAGGAAAACTATAATGAAATTTAAATCATATGTTATAGGCGAACTCAAACATGTACCTATTTGTCATATATATCTTTGTGTAATGAGATAGAACTAGACGAGCACACGAAAAAAATGACCAAATTTGACTACAAACCTAAATTGACCAAAGTGCAAACAGTTAGTCACAGAACAAGCTGTTGCGACATATATATACCTCGTGACACCAGGCAACTATGTCACGCTCAATGACGCGATCTCCTTTTCCGTGCATGAAATGTTAACTGCTTTCACAAAATTTAGTGAGATTTAGGATTTTTACAAAATCATATTTAGTTAGTGATTTTCGCTCACTACGAGTGTAGACTAGAATATGCAATTTATGTTATGTATGTTATCTTGTCTTATTACTAAGTTAATTGTATATATCTTAGTAAGAATATGTGTAATTTTCGCTAATCTAAAGTATGTCCTAGTCTTCCTTGTGTATCTCTATAGATTGTTGTCAATCAAAACAATCACCAACATTTCTTCGACTTTGATTTGAGACCAAATTAAACTAAATCAAATTGACACAAAACCTAATTTGCCCCAAAATATGACACAACCCAACTTGATTGAATACAAATCCATAATTCAAAATTGATTAAATCATAAATAACTTTCACGGAAATTAACGATGTTTTCAATATACTAAAAATCTACTATTCAATTAATTTAGATACAAAATTATGTATTTTGGTTATAAATTAATATAATTGCATATATCACCCATATTCAAACATGAGTCAAAATAGACCTAACTTAATTAACCCAAAGAGTTTAAGGTAGTCTAGTGAGTGCCCAAAAATGTGTACTCTCAAGCGCAAAATCAAGTGGGCTGCTGACAATGTTTTTTTTTTTTAGTAAATTGGAGCAATTAATGTTGTGGGAGAGGGGGTATGAGGCAAATTATTAGGTACACCTGAGAGTACCTACTCCCATATCTAACTTAAAAGCATTTTTATTTAATCTTGATTTTTTTTTTGTCAAAAAATACATAAAGGTACATACAAATATATTTAAGAGTAAATACTCTTAGATGTATGCAATAGATCTTGGGGATATGATGATTTGAACCTCAGACATCCTAGGCAGGTTGAGTTCACCTATTAGACCAATCTTGATCCTCGGGGCTGCTGACAATGTGGAGAGAAAGGCCGCAACAAATTATGTTAATGTCCCTTTTTCTCATGAAATTGACACAGAGACTACCTAAAACTAATAAGTCATGAGACTATGTTAGGATTTAAGTAATTAACCCACCACCAAATTCAACCCCAACCCGATAAATAACCGATATAACTTAATCCACACCCAACCTCTAAATGGACCCTAAACAACTTGATCTGTGATTGACCCGTTGACCTGACTCGTCCGATTGCCAACTATAAAACCCCGTCGGGGCCCGGGGGCCTAGAGTCAGTTTTGGGGGCCTGGACCTGTTAAAAAAAAACACCCATTTGACAAGTGTATATATACTTTTCACAGGAAGAGAAGAAGAAAGACAAAGTGGTGTGGTGAAGATGATGCGGGGGAGTGGAGCAGGTGGCGCAAAGCGACAAGATTCACCATTGACAAGGGCCGTGAACTCCGTGTTTACCTTTGTTAGAGCTGCGGAATTCGAGATCCTTTTCTTCCTCTTCTTTCTCATTGCTTTTCTCCTCTTTAAAGATCTTGTAAGTCCCTTTTTCCACTCTTTTTTCTGAATTGTTTGACTTTTTTTGGAATTGGGTTTGTCTTTATTTTGGGATTTATAGAAAATTTTGTCACAATAAGCAAGGTGGCAGATGAAAGTGGTTTTTTTTTAACCCGTAGCTGCTACTTTTGGTGCGCTCTGGATACACAAATTCTTAGAAAAAACCAAAAAGCCACGAACTCCTTGCAAGCTAAATTTACTTAAGCTCCCTAGAGGCCCAAGTCAAGTTATAGGTTTATAGGTCTTTATTGAGTTAGCATAGTTTCATCTACGTTTCACATAAGAGTAGACCGTCTCTCTCACTACTATGGAGAAATCCCCTAATATGCGCAATGGCACGCACACCAATTAGCAGCAGTGTTAATAGTGTGACAGGTTCTGGCTCAAGTGGCATATGTCTCGAGCAAATATTCCTCCCACATTTGACAGTGTGAGAGTTTGAACTTTAGACCAAGAGACATCTTACCTCTCAACTTACCATTTGAGCGGCGAAAGTGTGGAGTTTTATTCTTTAGTAGAATTTAGAAGTGATTGCCCAGTTTGTCGAATGTTATTGAGGCGATCAAATTTATGATGTCAGCTCTAAGTGGGATTGTTGAAGATGATTAAACATGGTTACATGACTTTTTATGTTGGAACAGATTTTGTTGCTGAATTTTGAATTGTTAGTTTATTGCTAAATGCCTGCGATTGTGTTACATCAAGTACGCCGTACTCGTAATGCTGATATCTGCCATGGGTGTTTTTAGAGTCTTTAGCGAAATTATTTCTTGGTATCGAGTAATGTATTAATGTCTTATGTCATTTTTGGCTAAGCTCATAAAAGTTTGATTTCGGCATACTTTGAGGGGGTAGGGAGAATGTACTTGTTGTAGTGGTTGTGGTGTTAAGGGGCTGGGTTTGATCCATATCCATATGTACTTGCTTGAGATGGGTGTTTTGGGGTCGAATTGACCAAATGAGGATTTCGACAAAAAAAAAAAAAGAGAGGTTTTGGTTAGAGGGGTTCGTCAGAGTTGATACGTTTAGACAATGAGCCGTATACTCTTTCCCTATCTCATGAGGGTTTTAATGTTGAAAATACAGCTGATGTAGTATCAACGATAGTGGCTCTTGTTGTGTAGGTCCTATAGTATGAATTATGCATCATTTTCGTATTATCGCCATTTCTCCACTAGGATCCTGAAATGCCAGCTGTGTCCAATGTAATATACATCTAACATGTTCAGCACTTTCAAAGTGTCCGTGTATATCTGAGATGTTGATCCTTCCGTTTGATGGATGTATTATTACAAACTCTTGATTATGTAGGCCATAAGGTTGCTTCTGTTACTCCTATGGCAAAGCATTATGGTCTCTTTTTCAAGTCCTTAACATTCAGCTACCATTTGGGCTATCACCAAAGTACACCACATACTAGTGACATTTTTTACCCCATGCAACACAGTAGCTTGAGTAATATTATTAATTTAATGTTTTCATGTTGATTTTTCTGCAACTAAAGTAAATGCTTTAAAAGCCTTATTGGAAATTCAAGTTAGTACCTAAACTATGTGGTAGGTAATGGACATTGCAAGAAAAAGAAAAAATGACTACCAATTTAGATGCTTTACCTATTTTCCTCCACCACCCCAATGCAAAAGTACACTCATAGTACATTATAATTCTCTGATTTGATAACAAAATCCAAAACGAGCTGCAGAGGTATTAATTGGAATTTCCCAAGGGTTATAATGTATTCTACACTTCCCTTTCCCAATAGAATAAGACTTGCAATTTATCCTGGGTGTTTGGGTTTGGAAGGGGAGATGTAGCTTCCTCAAGGAGCTGGTATGGAACTTACCGTGGGTGGTTGTGTTCTGCCTACTTGACCCCGAATAATATCACTAGTCACTTTTCTTTGTTTTTTAGTTGGATGCATTATTCGAATGCTTGCTTGTGTTTACCGCGAGGTTGCTTTCTGCTGATCTGCCTTAATATGTCCAGCATCTTACTTTGTCTTGATACCTCTACCAGTTTGCTACCTTTTGGGCATTTACCTCAGGAAAATACATTCAAATTACACACTCTACCTATTTCCACGGAGACACATTAGCATTAATGATGTCAATAGTGTATGTGTCTTTGTTATAGTCAGTAGTGTTATGTTAAAATCTTGATCTTGCAGCAATACATGTAACTGTTTTAAAAAAATTTGTATGCATTATCGAAGCTTCTTTCTTCTAGTCTTCCCTTCCCCCATAGGAATACGAAAACGAGTTATTGTGAGTGCTGATTGGAGGGAGGGGGTTGGTGATAAACAGTACTACATATGCATTGAAAGCGTGCCAACCAACTATGCTTCTGTTGTATCACAAGTGGAATAGCTATCACTGAATGTGTAGACATTGTAGTGAGGACAGCTGCCATGGTTCTACAAATTAGGCTGGGATGACTAGTTGAGCTATGGATCTTGTAGTCTGGGTATCATTAATGTAGTTAGGCAGCCAATACATGCTTGATTTTTGTGCAAGTGAGCCCGCCATAGTAACGTAACAGTGTAGTTGCCATCCTTTGCCAACAATAGAGAATTAGCATATTACTTTGCTACTTGCCATCCTTTGGCAGCTATAGGGAAACATGCATTGTACTAGCCATCATTCTTACTGTTCAAAAATCTGCATTTAGTAGTATATCTGTCTTACCCTTCTTTCAGGGAAGATAAAATTTATTGGTGTAGTTATCTGGCTTAGATAGTTTTTTCTGGTGTAGGCAATTAGCATTCACCTGCA
The DNA here is from genome assembly GCA_901111285.1 of Corrigiola litoralis. NCBI lineage: Eukaryota > Viridiplantae > Streptophyta > Magnoliopsida > Caryophyllales > Caryophyllaceae > Corrigiola > Corrigiola litoralis. The sequence goes on from CAAKMY010042188.1 coordinate 6,598, forward strand.
GATGTTTCGGTAAGATAGTCGTAGAGAAAAATAAGTTGTCTGCATGTTTTGTTTAGCTGAAATAGGAATAGATAGGGTCCATTACAGCAAGCTAATATACCTATCATCGTGTAACTTATTAAACATGTAAAGCAAAATTACATTGATCATTTGTCATGAAATGTCACTTGAATGTTCCTTTTTCAGCCTACTCACGGCCATCCTTGCAGCCTCTTGGTCTCCATGTAGGCTACCCAATATCGTGTTGTAGAATAGGTTGTCCAACAGTATTTTTCTGAATTCAATCTTCATTTTTTTTCGAGTTTTGAGTTTAACTCTCTCAGCAGCTATGTGATATTTATATAATGTTTCCTTAATAGCATTGGTAATTCATCAATGGCGTGTTACTATCCAACCTTGAAATTATGAAATCATTTAGTTTGGTTACATTGTGAATTAGTTCGATAATTAACGAGCACAGTGTGACTAAGTTTGCTATTCTGGGTACATGTTGGAAAACGCAAAATCTCAACCGCTCGTTGTGTATGAAGAGTCCACAATCTGGTTAGTATTATATAGAAAATCTGAATAAGAGGTAATGTCAAGTGGTACTTGGACGTTAATGAGCTGGTTTTAACCAGTATGATTTTCATACAGCCTAAATTAAGTATGTGGTAGGTAATGTACATTGTAAGGAAAAATATATGACTACCAATTTTAATGCATTACCTCCACCTCCTTAATGCAAAAGTACACTCAAAATTCATTATTATTCCCTGACTTTATAACAAAGTCTAGAACGAGCTGCAAAATAATTGGAATTTCCCAAGCGTCATTATGTATTCGACACTTCCCTTCCCCAATAAAAAGTAAGAGTTGCAACTTATCGTGGGTGTTTGGGTTTGGAAGGGGGGATGCAGCTTCCTAAAGTAGCTGGTATGGAACTTATCATGGGTTGTCGTGTCCTGACTAATGACCGCGAATAATATATCTGTTTCCTCAACTGCTATCTAAGAAGGAGCTATTATGGATTCTAGTCACTTTTTTTTTTTTTTTAATAATTTGGATTCATTATTCGAACGCTCGCTTGTGTTTACCCCGCAATGTTGATTTCTGCTGTTCTGCCTTCATATGTCCAGCACCTTGCTTTGCTTTGATCCCTCAAACAGTTTCCTACCTTTTGGGCTTTCACTTCTGGAAAACACATTCAAATTACATACTCTTACCTTTGTCCATGCAGGGGCATTAGCTTTATTGATGTCAATAGTCTGTGTTTCTTTGTTTTAATCAGTAGTGTTATCTTATTATCTTGATTTTTGCAGCAACATATGTAACTGCTTTAAAAGCTTTTGTATGCATTATCAAAACTTCTTTTTTCTAGTCTTCCCTTCCCCCATATGATTACGAACTCGAGTTATTGTGGGTGCTGGGATTGGAAGCGGGTGGGGGACAGAGTTGTAGCTTGGTGATAAACAGTACTCCATATGCATTGAAAGCGTGCCAACCAACTATACTTCTGTTGCATCACAAGTATAATAGCTATCATTGAATGTGTAAACGTTGTAGTCAGTACAGCTGTCATGGTCCTACAAATTAGGCTGGGATGACTTGTTGAGCTACTGGATCTTGTAGTCTGGGTATCATTAATGTAGTTAGGCAGCCAATACATGCTTGATTTTTGTGCAAGTGAGAGCCCGCCATAGAAACATTGCCAACAATAGAGAATTAGCGTATTACTTTGCTACTTGCCATCCTTTGGCAGTTATAGGGAAACATGCATTGTACTAGCCATCATTCTTACTGTTCAAAAATCTGCATTTAGTAGTATATCTGTCTTACCCTTCTTTCAGGGAAGATAAAATTTATTGGTGTAGTTATCTGGCTTCTGGTGTAGGCAATCAGCATTCGCCTGCATATGTTTCTGTAAGATAGTCGTAGAGAAAAATAAGGTGTTCAAATGATGTCCACATGTTTTGTTTAGCTGAAATAGATAGGGCCCATTACCGCAAGCTAATATACCTGTTATCGTGTAACTTACCAAACATGTAAAGCAAGATTACATAGATCATTTGTCATGAAATGTCACTTAAATATTATTGGTGTATATATTGGAATGCTTCTTATTTTCTTTTTTTCTTTACATCTGGTCTGTATTGGAAGTAAACTTATGATTTGTGCTTGTCAAATTAGTGGTGTAATCTCATCTTGATTGGCTGATCGCCATTCAACAACATGGTTCTCTTTTATGATTATCTTATTGTTCTGCAGACATCAAGGCCCGAGTACAACCAGATTCTAGTGAAGAAGCCTGGGGACCATGATTTCTGGCCCTTCTAAGAGACTTGAGCAATGTTGGCACATGATGTATTGATGTAGTAAAGCGTGATGTCGTTCTGAAAGATATTTCCGAATTTGGTCCAATCTTTTTATGTGGTCCGATCTTTTTATTTGGTTAACTATCTGTAATTATGAATCCTCCAGTAAGTTGCTGTCTTATTGATTTTTGACATAGGTCTTCCACAAATTTACCCAACTACATTTGCTATGTTACTGACTGCAGTTTAATTTAGGATTTAACCTACCATGTCAAGGAGCTTGTTGAATTATTAAAAGTTCTAGCTGCAACTTGTGAGAATGTAGAAATTTTAAGTTCTTATATGGTTTCAGGGTATTTGACAGTTCCTGATTTGCTGCTGTTCTGATATGCTACCGAACGAGTACACATTTTAAAGAAGAGAAATGATATCTCATAAACCAAGCCTAAAATTCCGGCAAGCATAACTTACATCTGCACAGGCATTATATTTGCCGTTTCCTGTCACTCAGAAAGAACACAAGATGAAAATTCCTATGTTGCAAGCAGTATCCAGTTCAAGAGCTCCTTCAACTCGCCCTTGGGAGCTGCAACCCTGTAAGCTTGTACACACATCACCAATCAACGGTCTTACTCGTTTGACATTTCTCTCTTCATTTAACTTTTCCGGACTCACTTAACTTGAGTTATGAACCTATGTCATGAACTCACGATAACACTTTGGAAGAACTTGATCAATGCAGTTAATTGAGTTGTTCACTACAACTTAGCCATGCAAAAACTGCTTAAATGAATAGCAAAAGGGACCCTCCTCTGCTGAATAATATATTTAGTTAGAATACTTGCGGAAAAAATTAGAAGTGTCCCTGTTATAGACCCTCGAGTACCTAGGCATGGATTAAGAAAGGAGATCATTACCCCATCATATGTAAAGTAAGCATGGTCCTAAAGATTCAGCCCTTGAACCCCTAGTTTGTTAATCATACATGCAACGAGTAGTGTGGGTAATTGGAGGTGGTAGGATTCATGACATGCAAGTTGCTAAGAGTGTTACATATATGCCACTGAAAATTAAGTTCCTTGGTATCTCCATTAGTTGATTGAGCAAACATGCAATGAGGAAATTTTAGCCTGCTAGCCATGTTGTTGTACCTCCTTATTTCAGAGGAATATCATTTCTTTGAGGCTACCAAGCTATTGAAACATTGGGATCCTCAGCTTCTCCTCATATATGCAATGAGCAGTTTGATCAGTTGTTTGCATCCTACTAGACTACTAGTCATGGTGTTGTACCTTCTGGCTAACATGTCTACCTAGACCTGGACACAAACATAGGAATATCCAGTAATTTAGAGAGGAGATAAAGGAACAAGGGCTGCCTACCTTGTAGATGAGAGCACATATTAAAAAAAATAAAATTCTTTAACTGCAACAATACCAGTAGAATTTGATGGCATAAAGGGTCAAGCATAAGCGACTCACAAAAACTATATTCAAACAACGTAGTACCTACAAAGAGACATTATTTTACTCACGGAATATGAAGGTAACAGCTTTACCCTGCTGGCAACGATTTCTAAGTTCTGAGCGTATCTCCAAATCAAAAAAAAAAAAATTAAAAATCTATTTGACCGTCCCATAATGGGAAGCCATGAAGTTGGCTAATGGCTATGACTGATTTGTCGATTCCTAATATGAAGCTTAATTGAAAGATAATGCTCATCAAATTTCTGACTTGCAAAATATCTGTAAAATGGGAAAGGGAGGGGCATTAGACAGAGAATTAGTGTTGATGTTGATCTTAGGGATGTTTTGGCTGCTTGCATTTCTGTTTATGCCCTCTTCCGCTCAGCAAAATAGCACGCCAAATGATCCGGTACCCTGCTGGGACAAGATTATAGAATGCTGGAATGAAACTAAAGGTCATTTGTCTCAAATCGGTCAAAGTAATGTCTTTTGCTGTCCACTCATCCAACAAAAGCTACAGACTGAGAAGCAGTGTTTTTGTAGACTCGTACCTTTTCTTCCTAAAAATGCGTCCGGTTTTATTGACGTTATGTCCTTCTGCAATGTCGCTGATTCTCTTGCTTCTCTTAACGTGTTATGCGAAGGTACTTTATTCAGCCTTTTTAAGTAGGCTGGTGCAATCAGCAATATACTCCTAGTATGTCAGTCTTAAGCAACATGTTACATCTCATTGATTCTTCTAGAAAGTTATAGTGGAGTATCGAGATTTCTGTGATTTGGGATGGAAATGTGGTCGGGAGTACTTAATTAATCTTTTTATGAAACAGATGTTCTTTCTCCAGCAGTGCAAGCCCCTCTTTCAAATTTACCTCCTGTTGAAATCCCATTCCAAACTCCTGTAATTTCAAATCCAACATCGGTCCAGACCCCAGTGCAGACTCCTGGTAAGGAAACTCTATGTCTTCCTTCCAAAATGTATAGCTTGATTTTCACAGAACTACGGTTTCAGTAACTGCCAGTATTAGTTATCTGTCTGTTGGCGATAAGGTTTTTAGTTGCTATAATTAAGCGGATCAAACTATTGTTTGTTTGGAAATGCACTAATACTGAAATTAGCTATTATTGTCAAACAGCATAAATGACTATGAAAATGCATCGAGTCAAGAGATATTGATAACACTATGCATTGTGTTCTCAAAGTAATGTTGCATCTTATCGTGCAGATGTTTCATCACCGACACAGACCCTGGCTTCAGATTCTGTATCGTCCTCAACTTCAGGTAAATTTAAATACAAGGTGCAGAGAAAGTCAATGATCATTTGTTTCTACATGCCTGTCCATTATATTGAGATTTCCCTATGTTTTACAGGAAACATAAAAGTAATATTAGCTGTCCTTGCTTCAGTAGCTGTCTTGGTGGTGCTAATTGTCATCGGCATAATTCTTTATTACAGGAAAGCCAGGGGAGAACCGAATGTTGCCAATACTACTGAAAATGGTAAGAACTCAAGCTTGTATTATGAATTACATCATACTTTCTTAAGTCACAGTATGATCATCTTTTCGCTTCTGGTCCAGTAAAAGATGATATGCTGCTAGGAAAATATGCTCCTGCAGTTGCGCCTCCTATCCAAGCTCCGCTACCAACAGATGATTTCATAACAGCTAAGTCGCTGGAATATGAACTCGGAGTTCTCATGGTTGCCACTAAGCAGTTCTCGAATGATCGAAAGATAGGTCAAGGTGGATTTGGTGTTGTTTACAAGGTAGTATTTGAGTTAGCAGTTCATAATTATAGCAAGCAGAGCTGAAATTGATCCCGATTATGATGACCTAAGTCTTTGGTGCTCAGTCTTCGTACATTCTTCCAACATCTCGTTTGTATTGATGATTTACAATTTCTAGCCTCAAGCTCTCGCTTGTTTTTGCTGAAGCCTAACTTTATCATGAAGACTTCATGTTAATCAATGAGTTAAGCCTGAGCTTGCTCGACTCATTTCCGTTAGTATTACTCTGCTCATTTGTGAGACTTACGTGAGTCTGTTGATATTTAGGGGGGAAGAGAAAGAGGGAGAAGTTTTGCTAAACTTGCTCAAAAAATCATCAGAGTCTAGGACTCATTAGTCTCTATGAACAAACTTTGACTTATTTACCAAAAAAACAGGCCAAAAAATTTATGCTTCATTAATTCTTACAGTACTAGTTATAAGTCGGGCTGAGCCACCACAACTCATTTGCAGCTCTACCTGCAGGATGTTGACAGAACTCTCTTTCCAGTATTTTTAGTGATTGTAGAAACTAATTCGGCTTTTTGGTTGTGATCTTTGGCTCAGGGCACCTTACCAGATGGTCAAGAAATAGCAGTAAAAAGGCTGTCAAACAGCTCTTGCCAAGGTGAGACAGAGTTTAAGACTGAGGTGATATTATTGGCAAAACTTCAACACAGAAATCTGGTAAGGCTACTTGGAGTTTGTATTTCCGGTGAAGAGAAGTTACTAGTGTATGAATTCGTGCCCAACAAGAGCCTGGACTACTTTCTATTTGGTATGGTATTGTAGATCTTACTTGACAATGATAGCCATATGCCTTGTTTCAGTTTAGTAGCTCATTTGTGAGGCATGACATGGATTTAACTGAAAATATGTATAGCACAGATCCTCGGAAACAAGGGCAATTGAACTGGTCAGGGCGGCACAACATTATCCGAGGTGTTGCTCGTGGAATGCTTTATCTTCATGAAGACTCTCCTGTTTGTATTATTCACCGTGATCTTAAAGCTGCCAATGTTTTGCTGGATGCCGAGATGAACCCAAAAATTGCAGACTTTGGCATGGCAAGGATTTCTGCAGTTGAACAGACACACATGGACACAAGCAGAGTTGTTGGAACCTAGTAAGTTTTACTTAGAAAATATGTTATTCACAAGTCTACTCATCACAACAAGATTAAGGACAGTGTTCAAGAGAAAAATACGACCATGATTTGGTTCTATATATCAATTATAATTGTAATTTGGCCTATGGTTTAGAGCTATGCAATTTATATCTTGTGTATTTTATTCATCACAGTGGTTACATGGCTCCAGAGTACTTAATTCACGGGCAATTCTCGGTGAAGTCAGACGTGTATAGCTTCGGTGTGCTAGTCTTGGAGATTGTTAGTAGCAGAAGGATTAGTCATGGTCTGAACCACTCCAGAGGAGGTGAAAACCTTCTAAGCTATGTGAGTACAAGTCATCTGTCACACATATTACAATCTTTCGGAATTTAACCTTTTAGAAGTTGTGAATTCCAATTCATGAGCATAACTTATGTACTTCATGGATGTCCATATTAAACAGGCATGGAGATGTTGGGGAGAGGGAACACCCTTGGAACTTCTGGATCCTGCATTAAGAGATTCTTATCCACAGAATGAAGTCAAAAGATGCATTCATCTCGGCTTATTGTGTGTTCAGGAGGACATTAGTAAGAGACCAACAATGGCCACAATAGTCACCGCGCTCAACTCTTACTCCGCTGCTGCTGCTCTTTCGATGCCTCAACACCCTGCGTACCTGCAAGGTAGCAACCTGGACCAATCAATAACAGCAAGCACCTCCACCAGTTCATTCCCATGGTCTCAAAACTAGCTTTGCACCACTTGACCAGATCGTAGCCAGCCTGATAGAGTGTAGGAACCAGACCAATACGTTTAAAGACATGGTCATGTAACAATTTTGGTGTAACCGGGGGGGAAAAGGCAACCATTTACATATTCATCTATTGCGTGACAAAATCTTGTTTGTAGTTGAAACAACCAAGTACTAAATCCAAATTCTTTGTTCAATTGTTTAGTAGTTACATAGTAAAGTTGCTACTTTTGAAGTAAATTTTTCTTTCGTATGCCTACTTTGAAGGACGAACACGTCCATATTGGAACCTTGCCAATTCAACAAAAGAAAACTAACAAAGAGTCATAAACTCTACATAAAGCCATCTGTCTCAATAGTTTATGACTATATGGATGGACATCACAAACCAACACTCCCCATGTTGGAATGAAAAAGACTAAAAGATTGTCGGTGTGAGCCCCTTTGCCCGCTATTACGTTTCATTTACCTGATCACCACCAAGTTACCCTAATGAAAATGTACACATACCATAGACAAAAATCTTATTGGACAAATCACATAAAATATTGAGGTTTCCTCTCTTCTAGGATGGGAAAAAAATGACATAGCAATTTAACTATTCTATCAGTTAAAAAAACAATAATTTAGCTATAAATCGAAGTGTTTTTGGTAAATACATTTTCTAAGTCATTTTAACCTCATAACAATATTGATTTTTCAAGTAATTTTTCATAAAATTCAGGTAAAGTATCATTTTTTTTTGTCAAAAGTACCCTTTAAAATAACAAAATAAATAAATGACATATCTTTATATGGAACTTTATAAAAAAAAAATTATACATTTGGTAAGTATTTTATCTTTGTCTAGAAATATTAATCCATACAAATTGACAATTTATTAGGTACACGTGAAAGTATCCAAGGAACTGATTTCTACACTTCCATATGTTATTTTTACACTCCCACTAACGTCTCCCGTGTGAGGGCACATATTTATGTGCAATATTTTATCCCTCTCACATGGAGAATGTAAAAATTAATATGAGGAGTGTGAAAGTCATTTCCCTGTTGGTTGATAGTGAGTTGAACTTAGCTAAATGTTTGTCTAGTGATTTTGTGAATGTGTTTTGTGGATGACAAATTATTGAAAAGACGGTGTAATTTTAACTTAAAATTAGATGTAGTCGCAAACTAAGTTGGAGTGGTCGCTTTTTGTTAACATTATAGTAATAAAAGTGACTAGTTTAAGCTCGTTAAATTTTAATAATATGAGACTTTTTATTTCTGGATGTAATATAATTTTGTTGTACACATTAATGAGTTCGTATTGTTTTTTTGGGTATGAAATGAGCGCACAAAGTCGCAGATAAGAATCGAACCCCCAACCTCATAATTGGGGTAAGATAGCTCCAACCACTTGAGCTAGTTCTTTTCCTTAAGAGTTCGTATTGTGATACCTCTGAGTATATGTTATCTGACTCCAAATTCTTGCGGGAGTTACGGTTTGCTATTCCTTTGGTTGTTGCATTTCGTTAGTGCAAAACTATACATGACTGCAAGAGTACAAGCGCCCCTAATAGTGATTGGATAGGGTCTGATCACCTAGAACTTTTTAGACCCTACCTATGGCATGATACATTCTGGATTGTCGTTGTTAGTGAGTGGTTGATATCGACAATGTAGAATGGCAATGCCGGTAGGGCGCACCCTTGGGAGTTCAAGAAGATTGTCAGATGTTTGAGATGATAATTGTTACTGAGTTTCACTTTGCTAAACGTTTGTCAGATGTTTGACGAATTTTCTGAGAGAAGGATGTTGTTTATGGCATTTTGTTGCATATATGGTGTTTTTTTTTCTTTTATTTGGTGTTGTTTAATAATAAGTTGAACTAGCTGAATGTTTTTCAAGTGATTTTGTGTGTGTTTTCTAGATGGGAAACTACTAAAAGAGACGGCTTAAAATTAGATGTAGTCACGAATTGAGTAAAAGTGGTCACTTTTAATGAACACTATAATAAAAGTTACAACTTTATGCCCGTTACATTTTAACTTAGACAGCCTCATACAAGACTTTGTTTCCAAATGTACTATTATTGTGTTGTACTACATTAATGAGTTTCACTTCGCGAACCCTCGTGACAATATATGTTATCGAAACTCAAATTCCTGTGGAACATAGGATTTGCTATTACTGTGGTTATTTCATTTGGTTGAATGTACTACACATGGCTACAAGCACCTCTTTAATAGTGATTGGTTATGGTGTAGACACCTGGACCTTTGTAGACCCTACCTACGCCGGGATACATACTAGATTATTGTTGTTGTTGTTAGTGAGTGGTTGATATCGACAATGTATAAATGGGAATACCGGTAGGGCGCAAACCTTGGGAGTTTCAAATGTTTAAGCCATACAATTGACAAAATACCGATGCAGTATCAGGTGAAGCGATGTTGGTTTCCATTTTGGCTTTTAATGTTGGAAGAAGTGAGATATGCCTTTGTGGTTGGTCTAGTCCAAGCACATAGAGTACTTGCTAAGTTGGAAATTGAAAATAAATGAGGTTAATCATAAATTTGTGGATGATTTGTTGAAAATGCGGACTGCGGACGGTTGGACACAATTGGACTGGACGGAATAAAGATTAATCTCTGCTACTTAATTGAGAAAAGGCTGTGCTAAGAGACTACCCTCCAATGTTAGACATGAACTGAGGTTTTTCAAATTTTCGACGCAGACTCCAAAAGAGTGACTAGGCATAAAATTCTGGCATGTTTAATGGATATTTCGTGGAATTTTCTGTTTTAAAGGCCTCGCACATGTTAAAAAGGCACCTAGAGCTTGGAGCTAATATCATCTGTTCCATACCAAGTCGGAAATGTAGGCCCTTTGTCCGTGGTATTGAATCGATAGAGTTTTTGTTGACATGGGTATCTTACTCTAAGCCTTATGAAGGTATTGGAATGTTTATTCATGATGTTGCAACACAATGCTTTTGTTTTTTTAGCCCGCAAGAGGCATATAGGCCAGTATAATGATTACATTAGGGAAGTGGGTTCGAATTGGTGTACTAAAACAGGACAGGATAAAGTACTCCACTTGGATCATATGTTCTACTGGACCCTGGAGTAGCTTATTTTATGGTTTTATGTATTGTTTTTGAAGTTTGGATTATAGTACTGTGCTAAATTACTCTGTTTTGTTATGCTGTTGCTGTTAAACAGTGTAGAACTTGAAGAGTTTTTCTTTATGCAGTGAAAGCTCTTCGTGAGATATCCAAGGAACTAGGGAAAAAAGATTGGAACTTTAAAGTAGATCCTTGCAGTAACCACACTAGCTGGTTTTCTGGAAGCGACCCAGCCAGGCCAACCTATGTCAATCAAGTAAGCTGCACTTGCATCAAGAGTAGATGGCGCTTGTCAAATATGTAAGTTGCTTGCATCTGAGTGAAACATCGTTCATTTTTGGCTCGCTGGTCAGAAACTATCCTACTTGATGTTAATGGTGACCTGATTGGCTGCTTCAACAAAATCACAGCATTATTACCCTAGTGCCAACAAAGCAGCTCATGCTTAGGCGAGATATGGGGGGAGGGCCAGATGCACGTAGCCTTGCCCCTCTTATAACATAGAGAGGAGAGCTGAAGTGCACCAACATTTCCTAGTTCACGATAAAAAAAGCACAAAGAGTTACATGAGCCATATAGATTTTGTCTTGGATAATCTGGAACCAATGAATGGTAAGATTTTGATGCTATAGGGAATGGGCCATACCTGATGGGTCATACCTGATGGGCTGACTGAATTAGGAGAAAACAGGCAAATTATTTTCATGGCGGTGGCTTACTTTAGTGAAAGAGTAACAAACATAGGGACTGAATTTCTCTATTACTATGTTGTAGTATTCTTTGATAATATTTGGACAGTGCAAGTCCGCTCAGATCTTAACAGTGTTCTTTGGCTGCAAACTCAAACGACTTAACTCTTGGAAGTTCTTCATCTTTGGCTCCTACATCTATCCTGCTTAAGCATTAATTTTTCGAAGTTCCATCTTAATACTGGCGTGGGTAACGGAAATGAGAAAAATAAGAACATACTCTAAATAATTAGTGACGTGACATGCCTTAAAGCTCCATGAAAGGTCTGAGCCTTCATGTGCACTATGGTTTGTGTAAGATTAATTTGAATAATTTGCTTCAACAAAGAAGGCCTAACTGGACTTTCTCACCTGACATATGTTGTATGTGTCAGAACAACAGTACTGAGAATGGTTCACACTTATTTTTGCATCGTGAGGTAGCTTCAGAGCTACGAAGGCATTTTCATCGCGATAAGGGGTTTACATGGGATCTGTGCAAAAAGTGTTTCAGAACATCTACAGGCATGCGATGTTGGGTTTGGTTCAAGTGAGGGGAACAAGATACTTTAACGTTGTGCTTTCATGGCTATTTTATGGGCCATTTGGCTGGAAAGGAATTCTTCTGTTTTCACTGGAATTTCTCATCCTTTGGATTATCTCTGGGGGAGAGCAACTTACCTAGTCTCTGTATGGGTAAAGGCAGCGGGGCATATTATGGACATTCCAACTACGGATTTACAACAGAATTGGAATAGCCTGTATGTATATATACCTTATTCTTGTCAGGATGTCTTATACTCCTACTTTGTATCTCCTTCATATTATTAATATAATATTTTTACTTATCAAAAAGGAAAAGAAGTAAGGTGATCTGCCTGAATTAGAAGCTTCTGTTTTGCTCCTTGTAGTCTCATTCAGGATATCTGTAAGTGATCCTGGAATGTGGAAACTATTATGCAAGTAAAAAATTACCTACTCATTTATTGAGTGTATATTTGGGCTTAGTGATAATCAAAGAATGTACTCATTGATCAATGCCGGCATGTAGCACATATAGGGTCATCTTGTCAAAGGTGGGGAGGGTGGCTGAGAGCCTTCTTGTCTACAGAAAAGACAAAAATTCTAGGAAATAGGTTAAACCTTTGAGTCTTAACGATCGGACTGTGACAGTGCGTCCTTCCATAAGTTACGTATTTCCGCTATAAATCACTAAGCTGTTCACTTTAGAAAACGTGACCGAATGCCTTCTATGGCTACACCCAGAGGCATCACAAGCTACCTCAGAGACTGAAAGTTGGGTATTGGGATACCCAAGGATAAAGGCATTATCTTTATTTGCTTCGATGACTTGAAGTGGAAGTTTATTATACTGAACCCGTACAGCTAGTTTATTGAATTACTCATATTTGGCTTCTTGTGAACAGATCCCTGAAGGGTCAAGATCTTGCAGGTGTTCTTCCAAAATCTCTAGCAAAGTTGCCCTACCTCAAGACAATGTAAGGACAATCTTTTTCTTTGATACTTCTATTTGATGGCTGGCCATACTGCAATTAGGAGTAAGCATTATCTTTGTGTTTCCAGTGATCTATCAAGAAACCTTCTGAATGGAACAATACCAGAAGATTGGGCTACCATGAAATTGGGATATATGTAAGCATCATCATGTTTGTTTCGGTATCTTTTTGACATTCTTTTAGTGTGACAATGGAGTTGCTACAGGTCTCTTATGGTTAATCGATTATCTGGTCGTATTCCGAAGTATCTAGGGAACATTTCTACTCTCAACTATTTGTAAGCCCATTCTTCCCTTAAGCTGCAGGGCATAATCCTGTATGCTTCTTGATTCATCTTAATGTGTTCAATTCATTACTTGTGACTGCTAAAATGTCAAAACCATCAGGAGCATCGAGAGCAATTCGTTTTCTGGAACTGTTCCTGAAGAGCTTGGAAAACTGGTCAATCTACAGTCTTTGTATGTCACTGCACTATATTTTAATTATAGTCAGAACCTATTTGTTCAGTTTTCTGCTTATACTAGCAATGCAGTTGTTACATGATCTCTTTACTTGGAAGTGCTCATTTGTCTTTTGATACTTTCCTCACTGCCAGAACTTTTCGTGACAACAATCTTATCGGACAGTTGCCAACTGAGCTAATGAAACTATCAAAACTAACTGAGCTGTAAGTATTGTTTGACTAGGAAATTGATGCTTAACCTGTACTTTCTTAAGCACTCATTTCGAAATTGGCTTCTCATATTTCACCACTTCTTCTGTTTTATGGGGTCCAACTATTCTCATGGTTTTTTTTTTCTCTACCTGTTATCAGTAGGATAAGCAGTAATAACTTCAATGGAACCATACCCAATTATTTTCAGAGTTGGAAACAACTTGAAAAGCTGTAAGTCTTTTCTGATTCATGGAAAATGCAGAACTTATAATGCCATGTGTTCATAAGTCTGAAGTTAACTATTGGCAGAGAGATTCAAGGTAGTGGATTACAAGGACCAATACCAACTAGCATATCTCTTTTGACCCACTTAAAGGAACTGTAAGTGTCAAAGTGTAAAGTTGGATGCTTAATATTTCGTAAAATTTCTGGATTCTGGAACCTCCTGCGTGTAAATAAATAGGATTTTCTGTATGTTGACTCTACTTTTATATGACTTGTGCAGAAGGATTAGTGATCTGAATGGAGAGGGTTCTGAATTTCCATCTCTTGAGAACCTGACAGGCTTAGTACGTTTGTGAGTCACACATCTTTCTGTGGACCACTGCCTTGAGAAAGAAATTAGTTGGTCCTTAAACATTGATTATACCTATTAGTTTTTTCACTTTGTTTTACTAACTGCCTTAATCCCCTTTTGGATTTTGTTCTCTTTCTTCTTTTTTGTTTTAGGATGCTGAGGAGCTGCAACCTTCAAGGGCCAATTCCTAGCTACATAGGACGCATGTCACAATTAAAAATATTGTATCTCCCGTTCTCTTGTTCTTACTCATTACGTTTTTCTTTCAAAAGTTCATAGTTCTTCTGGTAAAGCGTTTCATTCTACAATACTTAGAAGCATATGTCTTGGCGTTGTTTTGTTGGATGCCTTCCAGAAATATTTTAGTTTACCAGGGTTAGTGCATTTAGGAGATATTCAGCTTTCTTAGACACTGGACAACCCCACCTATCTACTATCTAGCATGACTAGAATGTTTATAAGAGTGGAGAAGTCATTGTAATCTATGCATATAAAATGAAGCAGGGTAATAAGAAAAGTGATACTAGACTTTTCATTTCACTCTTGTATGGTTGGCTATGTCTCGTAGTAGCTTAGGTCCTGTCAGCTCTGTGTTTTGACTGATTGCCGTTCCTAGATGCAACTTCTTTTGACATCTGTTTTACCATCTTGCAGGGATCTGAGCTTCAATCAGTTGAATGGCCCTATTCCAATTGAGCTGGGATATTTGACTAACTTGCAAAATATGTAAGCATCCAATTTTATCCAGACTGGCTGCTAACCGGTCTTAATTAGGGCTTATTTGTCTATTGTTAAGTGCTCTACATGATCACATGCTCAATGCAAAATTACTTTATCATAGTTAAAACACGACTAGCACACATGCCTATCTGTCACCCATCTTGCCTCCTTGGGAGTTACTATCTGTCTGTGCCATTCATGAATGCTATTTACAATTTTATTAGTGTAGATGCTCCTTGTCGACTGTAATCCAGGTAGTAGTATTTGTTGCAAAGCAAAGTAAAGTAGAAAAGAAAGGGCTGGTGGTGCCAATGTGATCTTTAGCAATTTGGGTGAGGTAATCTGACATGACTGTTGCTAGGTTGTTGGTACATACTTTTAGAAGTTGTTTTTGTTCATCCAAGGCGAGCTGGCTAATAGAATCTACACCTTTGTTGTGGATAAATTAGGCCCTCAATTACTACATAAACAGTAGCCTAGTATTTATTCTTCACTTATGGGGTCTTGGACTCATCATTACGTATGCAATTTTATGCTTAGGCGGCTAAAGCTGGTGGAGACGATTTTGAGACAAGTAGAATTACATTTTGGTGCCGAGGACACTTAGCTTGACAGTCAAAGGCCCTCAGATTAATTTGAGCTACTTGTGACTTAATTACTGGAACAAGTCCCTTCTGTGGAAGCTAGCTCATTTGGATCTTTGACCATATTGCTGTTTGCAGATCAACAGGAGTGTCTGAAATATTAGAATTCAGGTCCCAAACATTTCCTCCATTGCTGAGCAGTTCATCCAAAAGAAGACTACCACCTCGGCGATGATGAATGCTACCCTCAAAAGAGCTAACTTCATCCTCTGATGTGTCCACATCACCCCACCAGAAACTTTCACTTTTTCTGCAGCTTTGCCTTTGTCATTATCAGCAACACTTAGTCTATGTGATTTCCTTTTGTGGGGCATCTTATCCATGTCCCTACCAACATTTGTTCCAGACAAAACACGCACAATCTCAACATTATTATCCTGATATCTGTTTGGGCAACCTCGCAACTATCCTATTCTCTTGAGGGACAACTTTATTAGCATAATTTCTGTAGCTGGTGACTGTAAATCCATAGGAACTCATTCCTTAAACGGTATGTCATTAACGACAGGTGACGTAGAAACACCAATTGTGTTAATCCCCTCCAACAGTATTCTCACTTCTATACTCTTTTTGTATCAAAGACAGAACAAGAGAAGAAATCACAGAGCCCAAATAAATCACAATATGGGAAATTTACCTGTTCTATTTGTTGAGGAATGGACACAGCAGAAAAAGATATAGGAACCTCCCCTGTTGTCGCAACTTTATGAGACATTCTGTCTTCCGTGTCTTGAGTCTGTGGACCTTCCACCCCCTTCACCTACCATTTGACTGTGAAAAATGCCAAACACAGTCTTGTCCATCAATAGTAAACTGGATAGGAGATTTTACAAGAAAAAAAACAATCATTCTTTTATTTACTGAACCGGTACAAGGTCAAGTTAACTGTTGTAAGATTTTTCAGCAAATATGTCACAGCGTATTATATGCAGTAAACAGTTATTCCTTTAAGCTGGGGCTATGTAGCATTATTTTTGACATGATTCGACAATCTTTTCACTTTTGCCAATGATCAGGTACCTGACAAGCAATATGCTAAGTGGACACATTCCAAGCTGGATCTCAGAAAAGGCTGACAACAGGTTAAATTCTAGGCTTAAGTTCGTATTCTTCTAATTTCTACTGTTTGCAGCTGCTTACCTTCAGCTGTTCACACATATTTGACCAATTTAGGATATACTTATCATGTACATGGGTAGTAGAATTTGCATGTCTACAGTAACTGCAATTTATGTGCTGACCTACATACACTTGCTAGCTTGATCTTTGATGCTGACATTTTTCCATAAGTCGTTATGAGTATTTTAATGATCTAACTACATGCTGATCCAAATCTAACACTGGAACCTGCATGTAAGACTGTAGGAGCCTCTGGAATTATTGTTAATTGACAGGAGCCTCTGTAGGCCAGTTCTCTAAGTTGTAAAGGAATCCCTATTTTCAGAATTCAGAGTTCATTATGAAACAAATCGTCTCTGTTTTCCTATTAAAAAGGTGACGTCTCTACTTAAGCAAAAGAGGGAACATCATCAAATTGCTAAAGGCAGGTGTGAGGCTCTTTAAAATAATATTACAAGACCTTTCAACAACTTTATGTTTTACGGATATGTTTCTAGGGGTTCTTCAACAGTTCATGTTCACTACTTATGTGCATTGTGTATTTTGCTTGGACATTTTTAAATTCTACTATTTGTTTGTACCTCCAGCCGCATTGATCTCTCGTATAACAATTTTGATAAGAGTTCTGCGCCATCTTCGTGCAACAAAGAAACCTTGTAAGTAACATCTTATGAGCTTACTGTTCCACCACATTCTGGCATGTCACTATACAATTTTGTTCTGGTTGAATTAAATTCTGTCTTATCGCTGCCAGAAACTTATACAGAAGCTTTTCAGGGGATGACAAACTGTACGCTCTATACTAACTTTCATTCATTGATAGAGAATTTGTTCTTAGGTATCATAATTTCCTAACTTGTTTATACATTGTTTGAAACCTTATGCAGAAAATCAAGTGTGTGCCTGAAGAATTTTCATTGCCGAGGTGAATTACATCTTCGGGTTTTTTTGAATTATAATGAGACCTCAAACAACCACCAGTCGGGCCTGAGCCCCTGATACCCTTCTACCATTTTAAACCTCTCTTTTGTTCCCATCCAATCTTTTGGCCAATCACAGCCATCCAAAATAATAATGAAAGTACAAAAGGTACATTAGAGTATCAGCCATTCTGCAAATAATGCAAATTGTAGAACATTAAGAAAACATAAATAAAACTAAAATCGGATGTCAAAAGGATGACCCTTACATGAATGAATAACCATGGATAGTCGTACATCTTTCGATCAGCCAAGAGTATGTCACTCTATTTATCTATATTCACGCCCTTCGCTTCAACTCTGCTTATTGTGAAATGACTAATATGAACAGGAAATGAACATCTGATTTCCTTGCTTTGGTTTCTCGAAATCTCTCGCGACTATTATAACTTCTGTCCTCCAGGTTGGCATCCAAATGATACGTTCTGTCATTTTGTGTAGCTCGGTATTCATTGCACATCAACTGTGGTGGAAAAGAGACCACCATTGGGAAAACTACATATGAACAAGATGACGACTCTGGCGGAGCTGCAAAGTTTGTTCCCAGAAGGGCAGAATGGGGATTTAGTAGCAGTGGCGAGTTCTGGTTTGCTAAAGGTTCCAGTGATTATATAGCAGAAAGCAATTCTGTACCAAAATTAAATGACTCGAAGCTGTACATGGATGCACGTTTGACAGCTACATCTCTGACATACTATGGAAGTTGCTTGGGGAAAGGGAACTACACAGTAACACTCTATTTTTCGGAGATAATTTTTGATAAAAAATCATTCTATGGTCTAGGCAGACGGATATTCGATATTTATATTCAGGTATTTGTTTGTAAACTATTCCAGGAAGACACTTATTATTGACCGTAAACAAATGGATCACTATGTTACTGATGAGATTCTTGTATTACCAATTTGTTGCAGGGAAGGCTTGTGCACAAGAATTTTGATATTGTAAAGGAAACAAACGGAACCACTAAGGTGACACAGAAGGTATTTCAACATATACATGTGAGTGATACAATAGAAATCCGTTTCTACTATGCTGGAAAAGGGAGTACAGCAGTTCCAGTTAGAGGAACATACGGCCCGCTTATATCAGCTATTTCCGTGGAATCTGGTAAATTATATCTTCAGTAGTTATAGAAATATATTTATGTATTCTATTCATCCATACTAATACTTTTAGCTAGCTTCTGCAAGGCCTCTTTATTCAAGCAATTACCTTCATAACAACTGTTCAATTGCTTTGAGTTTTCAGTGAAAGAGAAACATTTAATTGTTTCTGGATAAATAAGATCATATCAATACTTCCAGTTTTTTTAATACAATTATTTGTACGAAATAGATGGCATTTTTTTTTTGGGAGGGGTGGGGGGGGGGGGAGGTATGCATACTTGATACACTCCCCTATGTACTAATGCATTTATTTCTATACAAAGGATGTGAATGGATACCTCTCAAGTGTCTTTTTCATAACTCTACACAAAGATGTGCAAAGAATCACTTGAAATTTCTTCTTTCCTACTCTGAAGCTTTATTTGGAAAGGGAAGGGTTCATAAGCTAAGTACTACTTGAAGATAAACTATGCTTGATGTGAAGTGTTTGGACGATTTGTGAGATTGTGAGCCTCGTAGTTTGTAACATCGAGTGCACATGCTCCTTCTCCAGTAGTCGGGATGGAGTGGATTCGCTTAATACCTATTCTGGTGCACCTTCAAGTTTCGTACATAGCTATGCTTCTTGTTTAGAGATATGAGCAGAAACCCCTTTTGTGTTTATGTATGTCTATTGGATGGCTGGAGGAGGACGATCTTGACAGAGTAGGTTATGCTATTGAGCCTCCTTGTGTCATATAGTTGCCTATGTGGCCTCCATTTCAAATTGTGCTTTCCAGTATTCGGGACATTCTTTCAGTGATAGACATACCAAAATTAAAAATGATGACAAATTGTTAATAGAGTGATAGACAAAATGGTAGATAGATTTCTTTCAATTTGTTCCTTCCGTTCCTTTCGTTTCCCTATTTTCTTTTTTCGTTCTGAAAATTAACAAATGGTACTTCTAACTTAGTGGTGTTTGATTTGTAGAGTTCAAACCTCCTCCTGATATCAGGAAAATTACAAGGATTGTTATTGGAGTTGCCTTGTCTTCATTGTGCTTGATTATTGTTGCTCTTTTCATTCTCTACTGGAAGCACCACTCAAAAGACATGGCATCAAGAGAAGAAGGTAGTTTGATTTTCAGCCATTGAATTTATTGATTGTATCTAGTTATATTTCCCTCACAAAAGCAATGGAGAAATCATGCTTAAGTTGAACGAAATGAAGTGGGAACTAAATGGTACTAAAATTGACATAGGTACGCTTATGAAAGGAAGAGTATTTTGAACAGATACAGAAAAACAAGAATTATAAGTGATTTGAAACACCCAATAGAACATATTTTGGAGAAAGTGAATAGTTCTCAGATTAAGGCATTCTGTAGAATGAAGACAGTTTGGAAATTGCTGGTTATTGTGTTGAGGTTGGGTAACTTTTAGAAAATTTTATTCGCAATTAGTATTCCTCATTGCTCATATCGTCTTCCACTGTGCACAGTTCTTGCCGGACTTGACCTCCAAACTGGTCTATTTACATTTAGGCAGATCAAAGCTGCCACCAATAACTTCAGTGTTGATAATAAGATTGGAGAAGGTGGTTTTGGATCAGTATACTTGGTAAGTTTATGTTTTGGTCACTGCTAGAAAGATCCTGATATGTTTATGTTCTTCATGCTTTAATTGTGCAATTTCTGTACAATCTGAGGCCAGATAAATATAAATTGTCCATGTTTTTGATATGATGTAGGGAATACTGTTGGATGGAACCAAAATCGCTGTGAAGCAACTTTCTTCCAAATCGAAACAGGGGAATCGAGAATTTGTAAATGAAATTGGCATGATCTCTGGCTTGCACCATCTGAATCTCGCAAGATTGTATGGATGCTGTGTTGAAGGAACCCAGTTGTTCTTGATATATGAATACATGGAGAACAATAACCTTGCACGTGCATTATTTGGTAAGGGGTAATCAATTCTGCTAGATCAAAATGGCTCAATTCAAATAAGGAACACTTGGAAGAGTCTCTGACTGAATGGTCTACTCCTGTGGTTAATTTAATTGTTGGATCATGAGTGAACAAATTAGTCTTGTCGAAGGATTTTACAGGTCCAAAAAGTTAATTCTTTCTGCAAAGATTTGATTGTCCTGACTAGGTTATGATATTTCTCTCTCTGTAAGTGCAGATGATTGTCAGCTCAAATTGGACTGGCCTACAAGACAGAGAATCTGCATTGATATAGCAAGAGGTTTAGCCTTTCTGCATGATGAATCATCAATAAAAATTGTTCATAGAGACATCAAAGCTACAAACATACTTCTTGATCGGGAGCTTAATGCTAAGATCTCAGACTTTGGGTTGGCTAGACTTGACGAAGAAGAGCAAACCCATATTAGCACTAGAGTTGCTGGAACAATGTGAGCAGACTATCCAGAGATTTTACTGTCGTCAAATTCTTGCATACCTTCAAATTTGTTGCCTTCAATGCTTGATTACTTGTCATTCTATTTTTATGTGACGAGCTTTCATTTTTACCTGCGTTAATTGCTCACAGCTTAAAGGAGCGAAGGATTAGTTAGCCTTTGACCAACTTAAACTTAGACCTGTCGTGCATATTGCTACTTTTAAGTGGTCTTGTTTTGTATTACCATTTAGTTTATCAAGTTTCCCTAGGTATTTGTGCAGGACTAATTATTGCTGGTTCATTGTTATTCTGTGACTCCCAGTTCCCTCTTTCGTTTCTTCTAAAATCTACTGTGTGATACTTGATAGTTGATAGTATATTCTTGCGATATATATTTGTAGTTCTAATGGCTGTAAAAATGGCCTTGAAGTGTTAAATAGTCTTAATTCACATATGTCTTATCACAGAGGATATATGGCGCCAGAATATGCGTTGTGGGGCTATTTGACAGATAAAGCAGATGTTTACAGCTTTGGGGTTCTAACATTGGAGATAGTTGCTGGTTTAAGCAATACAAAATTTCGGCCAGATGAAAATTATTTCTGCCTCCTTGATTGGGTAATTTATCCGTACTTATTTGCAACCTCTTATTTTATAAAACGACTTGCTCGGCAAACTGGAAAGTTTTGAGCTTATCGAAAGAAAAAGAGCATGAAAGACTCCCTTGTCTGTTACTCTTCGTTTCCAAAAAATAATTGAGGTTGGAAGGGGAAGCAATGGGTTCCCTCCCACTTTTCTGCGAGTTTGATACTCATCCTTCCTCGGTGAGTCTTTACACCTTACCTCCACCTAACAACACTCCCCCCCCCCCCCCCCCCAACCCACACACACACACACGCACCATTGTTCAACGGTGAGTTCTTCTTTTCTACATTCAGCTTTATTTTTTATCTGTTTCTCCTTATCTCCCTTATTAAAATAACTTTGTTGGCTTGTTAAATCCGTTCAATTATGCCTTCATGGTTCATTGGATTTAAAGCAATATGATCACATCATCTTTTTTTCTATTGTTTTCTAATCTGAATCTGAAGACAATTTAAGCAAGCAGGCTAATTCAAGCCAACAAATACTTTCAGAGATTACATCATCTAGGAGGCTTGCAAATGTATTTATGTTTAATTCTTATTTTAAAACATGTAAAAAAGTCCATTCAAAAATTTAGGAAAAGAATATATTCTAGCAAAAAAAAAAAAAAAACAGTTGTTTTACTTTTTTCTGATGGAAATTGGATTTATACTGTGACATGCCAATGGTCATGCATCTTTCATGAGCATTAGGTAGGGTTTGTCTTTTCTTAGTTTTTCGAATTGGAACTTTCACATTGAGCATTTTTGTACTTTACAGGTGGCTTTGAGGGAAAATTATTTGGAAAGTTTGCGTTTAGTGTACAAACATTCCAGCAGGGGTTTCTATGTTCTAGCCTTATGAGTTAGTGTAGTCTTTTACTTTGATGGAAGTAGCTTGTTACATAATCTTTTTCTTTGTATTTAGGCCTGTGCACTACAACAAAAGCAGGGGAATTTAATGGAGCTAGTTGATCCAAGATTGGAATCTAAATACAACAAGGAGGAAGTGCTCAGGATGATTAAGATTGCTCTACTGTGCACCAACCCGTCTCCAGCAGTCAGGCCGACAATGTCTGAGGTACGAGGCATGCTTGAAGGAAACATGCTTGTACAAGAACTAACCTTGGCATCAAGTTTGTTAAGTAAAGAGTGGTTGTATCAAGCATCGAAAAGGAGCAATGATATGATGTCAGGAAGTGAGACAGAGAGCCTTGTTTACCCTAGACAACCAAGGGATGACTCTTTTTGACACTACATCTCTAGTGGTCACTGTCTGACGAGCATCAATCTAGATGCAGAATAGCACCAGATCAAGAAAATAAGTTGTGAACTTTAATCTTCACAAAGTGAAGGCATTGAACATGGCATTGGTTTAGGTAGTTTAGTAAGCTTCCAAGGTTTTGAGGCTTCATAAACCTTCAATATTTAAAAACGGCTAGATTGCAGTTTAAACCACAATACTGAAGCGTTGATAAACAATGGTTTGTATATATGAGATTATTTTTCTCTCCGTTATATTCTAATCTCATTCAACCTCAAAAATCACCGTGTGCTCCACTTTTATGTCAATGTCGTTCACATCAACCACCCAGTGCACAAACTTTACAACGAAGTTGTTCACGTTGGCCACCAAACCCACCACTTCCTCGTTCTTTCTTCCCAAATTTTACAGTTGAAGAATATATGCAATGATTTTTATCTAACTCTCAAAATCATGTAACTCTAAAAGTGAAGATCCAATCGTTAGTGGAAAATGGATCATTATAGGCGATTCAATTCTAAGTTTGAAAATACTTAAAATAATTCTCTATCACATTAAGATCAGTATTTTCAAATTTATCAAAAGAAAAGTCAAATTTAATATAAGTTTTTATTTATGGATTCTAGTTAAGGCCACTCAGTAAAAATCAAAACGTAACTCAATTTAAAAAGATATTGGATAAATTTAGTTATGTTGTATGGATTTACCTCTACACATGTGATATGACTTGTAACTTGAATACATTTAAAGCACTTGCGCAATATATCATTAATTAATGTGGAATTCGCTTAGACATAATAAGTTATACAACATGACTTGAACCAAAGGTGACTTAACTAAAAGTATAGACTAACTCCACTTGAAGTGAATTGATAAGATGATGAAGATTCAAACACACACATGTTAACTACATAAAACGAGGTATATGTAGGTCATAGGTCTATAAGGATCTAAATGAGTCAAATAGAGTCTAAGCTCGTCTAAGCTCAAGCGCTTGGACCTTTAAAATCTATTATTGATCTTGAACTTGTCAATTAAACTTGGTTATGTACAAACTTGACTCAACCTTATCCTATTATCTATGTTAAAAAGTTCACATGCTGAAATATATATATTTATAAAACACCGAAATTCATATTCGTTATTAAAGAAAATAATGCTAACCTAAGCTTGCCAAAATCATTTGCTTTGACTTAGACTTCCTAAGTTGCGCATTGACTACTTTAACTCAATGACTTGCCTTACCAACTTGAATGATTTCATTCAATAAGTTGAAAAACTACTATTATGACGTAATGAGAGCCAACTCGAATGATTTAAGGAACTAATTTTACTTTATCTCTTTCATATGTTTATTTGTTCCAACATAGAGGCCTTGTGGCTCAACTTAAGCCTAATTTGAACTCATTATGATATAGAATAGTACAAATTTTGTTTGAAGACCGTCTTCAAGTTAAATTAACCCAAACTTCTTGTAAGAACAAGTCAAATAAGAGATAATAGGCCAACGATATTGCCACGGGACTTTTGAACTGCTCCACGGGATTAAGCATGATGTGGACTAAGTTACCCCTATTTCACCCGCCCCAACAAAACTAATACAGTACACAAGACCAACTCAAACCAAAGCACAAGCATCACTTACCACCATAGATACACATGTACTCTAGCACAACCCCTCTGCATATGACCAAAGCTTTGCTCTAGAAACTAAGTCAATTATTCACGTATGAAGTATCCATGTATCACAGGATCACAACCCCTTATTTTCCCTCTAAAACACTAAAAGCACCAATTACCACCATTGTTGCAACAGTATGAGAAAATGAAAACATTGATGCTATGATAAAATATCCTCTCATAGTCGAATCTCCCATCAAGTATACTACGATTCAGATATAATGATTGATGATGTGACCGAGATGGAGCCGACGCAGACTGTCACACCCCCACCCATGGCTTACCTTGTGGCCTGAGGGGTAATGTTTAGTGACGACCACCATCTAATTATTAGTTATATAGCTTCATATGATTTTGGGCAGATGTCAAGAAGAAGATCCAGGGTGAAACCATTGAGAGTAATTACACAATCTCTATTTTCCCAGTCAAAGATATTTATATGTATTTTCCTTTTAGTGGGGCAAGAAAATTTGAAAAAAGGGCAACTTAAGTCATTTCAAGAAAATTCCCGTGGAGCAGTCTAAAACTCCCGTGGCAATATCGCTGGCCGAGATAATATTTCTTTGTTGAGCCAACATGACTTCTACTTTTATGATAGAAACGGTCTATCGGTCTCTCCCAAAACTTTATTAAACAATATAGACATATATAAGAATACAGAGATAAATCTGTAAAATACACTCACGCATAATTGAATTCACCTATCTACATATAAAATGAGATTTTTCTTCCCCGCTTTCCCTCCCGTCCACCCTACTCCCTAAATCTCCAAATTTGTTGCTTGTTGAAGAACTATTGTGCTTACACTTACAAGTAAAGAAAGGAAAAAGAGAAGTTGAAAATGTGAAAAGAATTTGAGGGGTTTGAAGGAAGACCAGTCAACTTAAGAATCTTCCACTTCCCATACACTAAAACCGCGTTTTTCTTAGAAGTAGCCACCCAACCAAAAAAGGTTTATTATTTCAGTCAAAAGCTTCACACTTTGGACAAAATCTCTCCTTACCCTTCTAAAGTCCAACCTTACCCCACACCTCACTTCAACCAACCTAACAAACAAACAAACAAACAAACAAACAAACAAACATCCTTAACACAAAAAAAAAAAAAAAAAACCTCCATCTTTAAATAAATGGCACAATAATAAAGACCCAATATTTTTTTTTTTGTTGTTGGGTACAAATAAAGACCAAAACTTTATATAAGTAAGACAAACCAAAAAAATATAATCTTTGGTTGGAAAAATAATAAAAGTTAGATAAATGACAGACCAATCAACAAGAACAAGAGTAAAGTCTGATGCTTTACTAACAACAGTGAGCAATGCAATCCAGGCAGTAGGCAGGGGATTTGATGTGACATCTGATATTAGGTTGTTGTACTGCAAAGGGGCACCTGGGTCTAGGCTCATTCACATAGATGAGGATCATAGGAGGGATATTGCCATTTCTGATGGTCTTGTTGTTTCTGGTGTTTCTGTTGATGTTCAGTGCTCTTCTGGTCAGAGAGCTTGGGAGGCTACACCTGTTTCCAGCTTTCATCAGGTGTGGCCCCATCTCAACTTTTTGTCTTTTGCTTCTTTTTGTTATTGGATAAAGTATTGGGGGAGGCTGTTTTTTTATTGTAAAAGTAGACGGGGCCATGCTGGCGCGATAAAGGGATATATGACTTTGATTTGACTTGGGTTTGCGGAAAGGTTGAGTTGATTTAGCTTGCAGGGAGCTCGTCTACTTTTGATAAGAATTTGTGTTGTTATGGAATATGCATTGTGTTTTGAGTTGATTTGGGTTTGCAGTTAAAATTATAAACTTGGTGTTTCTTGAAATGAATGTTCTTGCTCTATGTATGTTGAGTGTGTTTTTTATGTTGGTGACTTTGATGTTAAAGTGCTCATTTTGACATTGGCAAATTTGATTGTTTGATGTTTGTTGTGTACTTAGGTTTCATAAGCTTAGTTTATATGCCTGGAGTTGGTGATACTAATGTTTTTGTTGGTTAGTTGAATTTTCACCTTAGATTGTGTTAATAATAGTAAGTAGTTGAAGCTTTTGGATGTGTGAGTATCATACTATTGAGGATTTTAGATGTGTGTTTAGTCTTAGGGTAGGTGGTTTTCTGAGATGCATGCATTCTCAGAATGCTTTAGGGGACAATTGAGGCTTATGATTTTACAACGAGGTAGCGTGATAGAACTTATTCCTCAAGCTTAAGTTGTCCAATGTGTAGAATCATCTTGGTAGAAAAATAGTTAGGCAGAAGCACTATTGGCTCAAGAGTGGAACCGGACCAGCTATCCCTATGAACTTATCTGATGCTGCGAGCCTATGACAAATGTGGTCATGATTGCCATAGAAATTCACCATTCCGTTTGTTTCTGGCAAAAGAGTTGCTTCTCTTTGTTACATTACTCTTGGATCAATGTGTTCAGTGCTCCTACATTGCAATAGAATTAACACTGGTGAAGAGACATACAATAGCTTCCTTGAGGAGTCATCGTAGCTACCGTTCCACTTTGGCAATGAAGCTCAGAATTCTGATGTGGGAAAGAATAATTTATTC
Organism: Corrigiola litoralis; assembly: GCA_901111285.1. Lineage (NCBI taxonomy): Eukaryota > Viridiplantae > Streptophyta > Magnoliopsida > Caryophyllales > Caryophyllaceae > Corrigiola > Corrigiola litoralis. The sequence continues at coordinate 33,658 of CAAKMY010042188.1, forward strand.
TTGTAATGAAGCTGGCAAAATGGTTATAGTTTCAAGGCTTGTAAAATATACTTAGTATTATTGGCTTCTCATAGGAAATAGAAACACCATCTTCAACTCCGATATTTTTCTTATTTCTATCTTCGATTCTGCTCCTACTGTTATGATATTGTATCACATTTTTTTCTCTGCTCTTGCTCTTCAATCTTCTCTACTTCTATTCCTTGCACAACTAGACGAAGATGGTCTTAGTTATGAAGAAACTAGTGGTCCCCATACCAATGTACAACTATCTGTCTATGATTTTAAATTATTATGTCTGTAAGCATATATTTCAACCTGTTTCCACCCTGTTTCATCACTTTAGTAGCTCTTCCTGAAGTAATATAGAATCTTTTATCTTGTTTACGCATTCTTTAAAGAAGCTTTTGTAACACGGAACATCTGAAGTTGTTGCTTCGGTGGATATAATACGGGCTTTTATAGATTGCTTTAGGCCTTTTAGGAGTTATGTGAAAGCAATAAAACCTGATAAAACTATACTTTGAATCTGGGCACTTTGATTATAATTGTACAAGAGCTAGAAAACAGACAGGTAAAAATAGCATTTTGTTGAGGAGATGGTCCTTGAAACCTAAAAATCTATCGCACATTCATCACAGTATTTGCTCTTCCTGAAAATCTGCAATGCATTAGGACAAGAGCACTTTAAGGGGATTAGCATTGTAATATCCTAACTAAACAGCTGTTCACTTGTTTCTTGAAACTTTTCATATATTTCTGCTGGGTTGTCCTGCATCCAACTTAAGATTAAGTTATCAAAAGGTATATAATGTCCAGAGGTACACTGGCAGTAAAGTTTTGTTTGTTTGGATAACATTAATTTGATGTCAACATAAATTTTTGTAATTACTATCATCTATTGCTTAAAACATTCATTTTTAAGCAATACCAAACTCTCATGTTATGCTCCAGATGGCAGAGTACTTCAACACAAAGTCAGGTTTGTCTGGAAGCATCCCACTTGGAAGTTTTAATGCAATGTTCAACTTTAGTGGTAGTTGGCAAGCAGATGCTGCAGCAACGAAATCCCTTGCGATGTTAGGGTATTACATACCCTTGTATCAACTTCAACTTTCGAGACCGCAATTAGATTTACGAGAGGAAATTAAGGCTGCTGTTCCTTACTCGTGGGACCCTCCTGCTTTGGCAAGGCAAGTTGGTTAGTTTGTGTGAGCTGTAATTGATGTTTTCTTAATTGTTTTGTTTGAATGTCTCTCTTCTGCGCCCCTGTACCCTGTTTCCTTACACCTAGCTCTCTGATGCTCATGTGCATCTTTCACTGTACAATAACTTCACAATAAAACATATCGAAACTCACAGGCTGATGTTACCCTTGATTATGGCATTGCTTTTCTGTCTCTTGATAATTATTACACTGTTACTCCCTCCCATTCTAAAAGAGGTTCTCACTTTGTTTTGGAACAAACCTTATGGAAAATTATTAAACAATGCAAAAGGGTAGTGGAGGTTACTATTTTAGAATTATAATTGGTAGAGGGGCTACATATATTAAGGAGAGAGAAAAAATCTGATTTTGGTACAGGAGCCAAAAAGTTATCTCAACGGCATAAAACGTAAATACTAGAAAGGTATTAGGATACGCTGGTCATATTTTTTTGCCAAAAAGGGAATAAAGCAAGTTAGAACCTTATTTTGAAGGTGGACCAAATAGGAGAGTGGAAACCTCTTTATAGAATGGGAGGGAGTATTTGTCAGTTCCCCATCTATGATTTTTGAACCTTTTTCTAGTCTTTTAGAAGTTGCTTTCTTTGTTAACAATCTCTTTCAACAGATAGGGGTACCTTGTTGAGGTGATCTTTGTAAATGCATATTAATTATATGGTCTTATACCTGTCTTTCAGAGTTAGTAGCTCTTAAGTAGCTTATGTAAACAACCACATCTATCTTGTAAGTTGTGATTAGTTTCTGCAACCTAGTTTTGGTGACCTTGGCCAGATTACTTCATTATCTTTCCATGGGTCATAGACTATTAGGTTGTGAAGCTTTATATTTCTCCATAGGTTGCGTACCCCCCCCCCCCCTTCCCACCCTTGTGCCGGAGCTCCTTTGAAGGCACTTGGCTAATGTACTGAAGTTGTAGATAAATATAATGACTGAACTGTACCAATCTGTTATAAAAGACTCTTAATGGTCACACATGATCTATCTTTCATCCTGCTCTATTTTGTTAGATACTATTGTAACAACGTTAATACGAAATTTTCCGTTTTTGTTTTTGTTCGTTTTGGGGAAAAATGTTAAAAGTAGTTAAAAAAATGTTAAATTTTTCTACTTAGTCTCCCTACGACATTGAATTTTTTTATGAAGGCCCCTCAAGAAACATCCTAGTTTTGCCCCGTAAAATAGCGACAGTTGGACTATTGAACAAGCGAGGAGTATACACAAGAATAGGCAGAATCTTAACTGATTGGGTATCGCTTAGGGCTATTCATCTCAGAACCTTATGTTTGATGGTTTCGAATTATTATTCCAAATACACATTTATCTTAACAGTGAGTAAGCGTTATGGTTATTTAGTTTGTCAGTTTAGAACCAAGTACCAATATATGTCCCTTTAAATTGTTTGTGACCTTGTCGCAATTTAAAATTATTTGTTTTGGAGAAGCAATGGTGCGCGTTAATTTTATTTATCGAAATCTTGGTGATCAAACATCTGATTGAAAACTTCTGTGGATTTCTTTTTTCCAGTTTCATCGAAAATTTTGGTACCCATGTCGTCACATCTACAACAATCGGTGGAAGAGACGTAGTTTATGTCCGGCAGCACCAATCATCTCTTTTGTCAGATTTGGATATTGAGAATTACGTGAAAGATATTGGGAATCAGAGGTTCACAGACCTGAAAGGCCAGCCTACTGCTTCGGCTCTTAAATACAAGGACAAGGCTAGTATTGCAGCCCTGTTCAATAGTCAAATTTGATATTAACGTTGTTGCATACTGTAGCCTCTGTTAAGCGTAATTCTGCCACAGCTTTGTATCCCTCTCAGCTGCCCACTAGTTGATGGTGGTTCTTTCTTAGTATTACCTTACTCTCTCACTCACCCCCCCCCCCCCACCGGTTGCCGTGACAGTCGAACCATAGCTTGTAGTCTATTTTTCACCAACTAAACCTTGAATTACGTTCCCGTACCCGTTCCATGCACTGGGCCGTACCTCGTACTGGACAACACTGGTTCTCCTTTTGGGTTATAGGGTCTTCTGGAGGTTTCTTTAGCAGACGTTTCTATGCAAATCCGTGGGATAATAAGTCAATTTCGTCTTGCAGGATGTTACTGTTATATTTAGGAGGAGAGGTGGAGATGATCTTGAACAGAGTTCAGCCAAGTGGGCAGATACTGTAAACTTAGCACCGGATGTAATTGATATGACATTTGTTCCTATTGTCTCTCTCCTTGAAGGAGTGCCTGGTGTAAAGCATCTAGCCCATGCTATTGAGTTGTATTTGGAGTGTAAGGTTTCCTCACAGCTATAAATATTTTGCTTATGGCTGTCTCTTCAATACAGCACCCCCTTCTGAAATCCCCCTCCCTTGCTTGATTTCCTAGGATGAACTGTTCTTTGTAGTTAAATTGTCTTGCATGTGTATTAAATTATTAGTCATCAGGATCTCAGACTAGTATCAAAATAATCTTTTCTCGAAAGTGCACCTGAAAGACATTCTTATAATGACTTTGGATCCATATTTGACAGTAGTATTATAGATTTAAGTGCATAATAAGCATGGAAAAACATTTTTACTGTTTAAAGTTTTAAACCCTTCAAAGTAATGGTTCGATGGAACTTGTTTTATCTATTTGCCATTCCAATGGGCATTGAGAATTTCATTTCTTGATTTTTATGCATAATTAACCTTGAGAGCCATAACCTTCGGAGTTTTAAGACTCCTAGGATCCTCATATCTCCTTAATGTTGAGTAGCTGTTGTTTCGTATACTCTTGTTCTTGTGTTCGAGTTGTTGCAATGGAGTATCCACTTTCACATTTCTTGGAGAATAAAAAGTAGAAATAACAAAAATAGAAATTATTTATACTAAACCCTGATTTGTTTTGGAGTAGAGGTTCTGATGTGGATGCTGGTTTTGCTGATCGGAGGAGAGAATATTGATGCATTCTACTTTATTGACTTTTACTTTCTGTGCTTTTGTCAGATAAGCCACCTCTTGAAGATCTTCAATACTTCTTAGAATTTCAAATTGCTCGTGTTTGGGCACCAGAACAGAGCATTCATCAAAGAAAAGAACCTGTTTGTCAATCGCTGCAGTTCAGCTTGATGGGTCCCAAGCTTTACATCAGTCCTGAGCAGGTGACTATCTTCTATTGCCAAGGGTTTTAGAAAAAAAGATACCATGACATGATGACAATGCCGACTGAAATTCTCAAATTCATAAAGCTGGACTTTTCCTAGTTGTTTTCATTAAATTTTGAACCTTAAGATCACACATGATTTATATGTTAGCTTAATTAATCATGCTGAAAATCGACAGGTGACAGTTGGGCGTAAGCCAGTAACAGGTTTGAGGCTTTGCCTGGAAGGCGCCAAGCAAAATCGTCTTGCCATACATCTCCAGCATTTAGTTTCACTCCCAAAAATCCTCCAGCCTCATTGGGACTCCCACATGGCCATTGGTGCACAAAAATGGCAAGGGCCAGAGGAGCAAGATAGCCGTTGGTTTGAACCCATTAAATGGAAACATTTCTCTCATGTAAGCACTGCTCCTATAGAACATAAAGAGACCTGCATCGTTGATCTCTCTGGTGTACATATTGTAACGGGGGCTCAGCTTGGAGTTTGGGATTTTGGTGCTAAAAGTGTTTTGTATCTGAAGCTCCTCTTCTCCAAGGTACCAGGCTGTACCATAAGGCGGTCTGTATGGGATCATAGCCCCACAAACTTTGCAGCTTTGCAGAAACCTAATGAACAGACCCCTGATGATAAAAAATTAGACAGTGCAGGTGCTGCAGCAAAGCTTGCAAAATTGGTAGACTCAACAGAGATGTTAAAAGGGCCACAGGATTCACCTGGCCACTGGTTAGTTACTGGTGCAAAGCTTGGGGTTGACAAAGGGAAGATAGTTTTACGGGCGAAGTATTCACTCTTGAATTATTGATGCAGTTCATTGTTGTTTCCATGGTTCATTTCTTACACCAATTGAAGTGCTATCATTTTTTGTAAACGTGTAGTCACCTGAATATAATTGGTTGTAAATTATAGTAAGCTTACTGCCTATTAGTTATAAAATTACTTGTATTCTACTGGAGTTTCTTAGTCTAGGTAGTAGACAGTTTTTATCCTCGAGCTGGTTTTCTTTTGCTTCTGAGGTAGTTAGGGAAGCTTAATTGATTATTTGTTGAATGTTTGTAAGTGGTGCAAGTACTGATATGTAAATGGAAATGCTTGTAAGATCTCTTGAATTGTGTTGAAGAAATGTGGATTGCAACTGTTGAGCCCCTCACCTTTTCTTCAGTATATTGAACTAAATATCATGCTGGATATTTTATGCTCTTTTATAAAGTGGTTAGGGGTAAGCTTGCGTACATGTTGGACCTTCCCTAACCTTGCCTATAGAAGGATCTATACTGGATTGTTGTTGTTATCCCATGAGTTTATGTTGAAGACACAATAGTAAGCTGTAGTTGTAAAAAAAAAAAAAAAAAAACCTTGGGGTGGCTCTAGTCTAGTAATGGCTATTTTTTTCAGCTAAATTATTTTTATGGGCTTTGTCAAAGAAAAATCACTTTTTAATCTTTTTAAAGTGGCTTTATCCATATCAGATCACAAATCATAATACAAGCCGCCCAACCTATTAGTAGGATAAATTCACACCCTTGAATCTTGATACGTGATTTGCCTACGGCTGAATGAGAAGAGCTCTATTGATATCACGCCATGATTAGATCACATACAACCAC
>CAAKMY010042202.1:0-22284 GCA_901111285.1 Corrigiola litoralis
AGAGGTGGGGGGGGGTATGGATGGTGGTTGTTGGGATATGAGTTGAGGTGGGTTTTCGTTATGGTGGTAAGGATGATGAGGAGGGTGATGAAGTGGAGAAAGGAGGGTAGTGAAGAGAAGGATAAAAGAGAGGCGAGAGAAAACATGGAGGTTTGAGTCAAAATAGGTTTAGAGTTTAGGTTCGGGGTCAAAGGGAGTGTTTTGGGAATAAATGAGCCAAAGTTTGGATTATAAGGAGGAAAGAGTGAGGAACACAAATGACAAAGTTAGGGTGGTGGTCATAAAATGATATGGCGAAATCACGATTTATAGGCCTTGTAAAAGGCAATTTACACCATCACCTTCAGTGAGAATGTGTGGGCCTTAGATTCGTTCGATATTGGTTCCCTCGGATTGTAAGCTTGTGCTTATAAAAGAATTACTAAAACTCTTTGAATTTGCACAATTTTATGCTAGTAAATTACACCCAGCTAAACAAATTTAAAACTTGAACACATGAATGGAAAATTTAAATTGAACTTGCAAAGAAGACTCGAAACTAGAGAATCCTAACAGAAACAATAGCATATAATAGATACGACCCAAGCGCATTGCCTACTCGAAGAACCTTGTATAAATTAATTTTGGGAACAGCTATCAATGTTCAAAGTCATAACACTAAATCTTCGACACACCCTAAACTCGACCCAACTCCTAACATACCCGACCTCAACCCAATACAAACACACTCAAACTCGACCCATCACCGCTGCACCCGACCCGCACCCAACGGACCGGATCCGCACCCGACGGACCGGACCCGTTCGCCAGAACTGGTCCCAGACCTCATCCTACCATAAAAAGGAACTGGACCACCAACAAGCTGACGTGGAAACAGAAGATCAAAATCTAGTCAATGAAAGTTGGCACGTAGGAAACAGTGGGGACAAACCAAACTTACAACCATGAGACCCATGACCCCACCACAAACAAGCCTAAGCTAATCCTCACCTCATAAAATCAAACAACACAAAAAAACAGGAAAACAAAAAAACCACAAGTCAGCAAAAGATACAACATTTAAAGACCACAAGTTAAGATACTGGGCCCGCACACGTGTCAAATCTCCTCCATCCATTCATTTATTCTCTCTCTCTCCTAAGCACGCGTTTCTCACATGTGGTTGCCCCCCCCTCCCTCACATACTCAACAATTTTACCAACTACGTACCACTATTATTATTTTTGCTTTCCTAAGTTTTTATTTCATTAAAGAACTTGTTATTGTTAATTGTTACTGTAACGTTTAGTTACTGGGTCTGGAGTAATTTGGTCATGTGTGACAAGTGCTAGGAAAAATGGGATAAACTTTGCTTTACATTATTTTGTGCTGAAGAAATGTTTGATTGGGACGACCAAGAGGTAATTATATTATGCACAATTCCCTTTTTTTTTGGTTAAGTTTGGTGTTATGAAATGATTAGTGGTTATTTTTGGTTAGAAGTAAATATGATTATATGTTTGCTAGTGTGCTTGGTTTTTAGTTAGGGGTAAGACCGCGTAAATGAGGGGCGGATCCTCGGGGTAGCGAAATTTGGTAGAAAACGGTAGAAAAATGGTACTCCGTAGAAAATATAAGCTATCCTCAGTATATGCTATCCCCATTTTGAACACGTGGATCCGCACTATCTTGGACCTATGCAGACCTGCATATAGCGGTTTGCTGGTGCTTGCTGAGTATCAATAGAAGCTGTTTTTTTTGGGTATTAGTGATTGTGGATTTTGTAGCTACTGATTTAGAAGAGTGGTTGGTTTTATTAGCTGTTTGGATGGGAATTAGTGGTTGTTGTTGTTGTTGGTAGTGTGTTAATGTAGAAAAGTTCAGGACCAGTATATTGCCCTGTAAGTAGATTTTTTTGTGGATTGTACCAATCACTTGAATCATGATCAAAACCCATTTAGAAAAGTAAGCATAGTTTGGAATAGATAGGAGCAGCATTGTGTATCTGAAGTTCGAGCTGTGAATAACATCTACAAGAAGGGTAAATGGCGATTCCAGTTAAAAGAAAAATGGTAGAAAAGTTCGCCACCCCCAAGTTGATAAAAGTGTTGGAATTTTAGGGAGGATGAAAGAGAGGGAGAAGTTTGCTAAACTTGCTCAATTAATAACATAAGAGAATGCCAATATATAGGCCTTACAAGGAAATAACTTATGCTAGAAATTAGGAGTACAATAAGCACGACTCAATAACTTCCACAGCATGTCAATGCACAAACTCATTCAACATAACTCCTAATTATATGGGACATTTAGTCCCACTTATTTTAGAGCATAACTTCCAACACACCCCCTTGCTCCAAAATAAGTGGAAATCATCCCCAACATTCAGCAACCTTCAGCATCGCCAAACTCGTTAAATGGATCATCAAACTTTCATATTGTTGCATTGTGACACTAACATACAAGAAGTACTTCGTCTTTTGTCTTGCCTTTGTACTTGTGACTACTGACTTGTCTACAGAACTCCCGCCATTGTTGTGGCCTGTGGGAGCCCATTGTCCCCTGGTTGTTGTACTTTGGCTAAGGATGTAGTACACCAAGAAAATGTCTTCAACATTCTAAATGCCTCTGTTGGACATCATGATCAAGGTCTGCCGCTGAGATCATCGCTTCACCAATCTACTCTCAGCCAACACTCGCCAAAGCGTCCCATGATAGAGCTTTATATCATCTAATCTTCTTGCACCATCATGAACTTGCTGCTACATATCCGCGCCCATTTTCTGGACAACTCATCAGGTTTTCTAACCTGATCTTTGGGTTTCACATACCCAACTTCAACAAAGTCTCATTGCTCTAGAGACTTTACATGAGTCTTCCTTCCGAGACTCCAAACCGGATACTGCACAACTGTTTCTCTATGGCTGCGTTGCCATCTCATATACAAGCTCCTACATGGGAATTTTCTTGTGTTTTGGTGCAAGCAGTTTCATGGGAATGTGTTTGGCTTCACACTTTGTTCAATGGTTGAGTGGGTCTCTTTCCATGGTGTTTTCTCTCTCACATCACCCCTAATTCCTATAGGCTCCCAGGAAGGATCTAACCCGGAAAGCTCTGATACCATGTTAGAATTTTAGGGAGGATGAAAGAGAGGGAGAAGTTTGCTAAACTTGCTCAATTAATAACATAAGAGAATGCCAATATATAGGCCTTACAAGGAAATAACTTATGCTAGAAATTAGGAGTACAATAAGCAAAGTGGGAGAACATCCCACGACTCAATAACTTCCACAGCATGTCAATGCACAAACTCATTCAACATAACTCCTAATTATATGGGACATTTAGTCCCACTTATTTTAGAGCATAACTTCCAACAAAAAGTTGGTAGAAAAATGGTAGAAAAGTTCGCTACCCCAAATTTATAAAAGCTGGTAGAAAAATGGTAGAAAAGATGGAAAATTATAGCAAAAAATAGCTCGCTACACCTTTTTTTAATCTTGGATCTACTGGGGGGGGGGGGGACGTGGAGCAGATTAGACTATGATGCCAGGTTTCTGTTGTCGCTTCTTGACATAACACATCACCTTATTAGCTAGTGGTACTTGGGTATCCAAGATATTCCTGCCATCTGATAAGAGCAGTTTGTGCCAAGGAGAGTAATAGGAAACATTGCAATTTTGTTATTAATGTATACATGCTCAATGCTAAACCAATAGTTATACAATCCTCGGGTTTAGTCATGTGACACTTCGTATGGTGTAAATGACAGATTGAAATATTCCATTTGAAGGTGTGGACTGTAAAGTAGGGAAGCTTTTGGGCTTATTAGAATATATGTATATAAAAGATGGCGTTCCTGTGCCATTAATGATGCTGATTAGAGGTGTGTGTAATCAATGCAATAACTTGACAGACTTTTGGTTAAAAGAGCAGATGTATTCATGATCAAAGGGTGTTATATGCACAACTTGTTCTTTAGGTAGTTGATGGGTAGGTAAACAACGGTATAAGATGCATTAGAATGCTGAGGATCGTATGTGTATTTGGGAGCTGAAGGGTGCTGTTGAGGTGATTTCGGTTCCTTCTGGGATCTTTAGATAGGGAAGTGAGGTTTGTCTTGTTTACATGGTTTGTAATTAATCGATGCAATTTTTTTTTTTTTTAAGGCAGTAAGTGAAGGTTCACGCTTTGGCTCTATATGGCAATGACTGTAAACAAGTACGCTCCTACTTGCCATGCTTTTTTCAATCTTCTGACCCTTTCCGAGTCCCGAAGAGAGTTCTTTTCACACCCTAGAATTGGCCTCCTTCTAATTCGGTTAGCATTTAAACTTATAACTCTTCCAGAGTTCCAGCTTAGCAAGCATCTGCTGATGTCTTTCCTCCTGATTTACGGCGGCTTTTTGGCTTCAAGAAAAGAAAGCACCATTGGGTCCAATAAGCTCTTGCGGGTTCTCGCTAAAAGTTTAAATGCTTTTGTTCAACTCAACTCCTCATGCGGCTCACAAGTGCCCCCTCCTCCATTTCCCAATATGATATAGCTTCAATCGGAATCGTTACCAGATCAACTGTTCATTCTGCCTCTCAAGCACGAGATTCAATATGGATCTGATCATGTCTAGTTAACCATGGTTTACTTTGGATTATCGTTATGGAGAATTTTTCTACTTTGATGAGGATAAATTTAAAATGTTCATGTACTTGGCTTCCTAAGGACATGAGCCTTGTTATTTATTCTAAAACCCATTTTCATTTGTTTAAGTTATTGAGCATAAGATGTGGAAGAATAACTTGTGTTGGTTTGGACTTTTGAAGAGAAGACCAAGTGAGTGACCAGTGAGGAGAATCGAAGGTTGGATAAATTAATGTGCATTGAGGGGTAGAGAGAGACCTAAGACAATGTGCGCGAGGGTAATCAAGAGCGATATGAGCTTTTTTGGAGTTAATAAAAGTGTAACTTAGGATAGAGCCAAAGGGGGACAGAGGTTTATGCCAATGAGTGTTCTGTGCCTCTTCAACAACTAGTAAGTAACTTACAAGTTAATCACAGTTTTGTTACGGTGGGAGACTGAAAAACAAGTTCACCCTGTAATTCAAACATCGTGTGTGATGTTAAAAAGGAATACTGGAAGAGCTATGAATTTTTTTATTTGTCTTGTGGTTAAATAGCTGTGGCATTTCCCGACCTCTAGTAAAAAGTCATCGAAAGCAGAGTATTACAGGCATAACATCAACTCTGATTAAATGTGTTGGATTATGGAATTTTTACGAGTTACAAATGATGAAAGTGGCGAAGTCTTAGGAAGAGAGGTGGAGAACTAATGAGTTCTTTGGTAGGTGATGACTTTCTACCTCCATAATGCTACGATATCCACTTTCTACTATACTGTGGAGAATTCTTGGGATCTTTACTTGAGAAGACCCCATTATGAGTAGGAAATGGATGAGATTGTTCTCAGAAGAATTTTCAAGTGTTATCTGTTTTGTTTAACCAAGCTCTGATCAACTGTGTTAGAATATAGACTCAGATTTTCAAGTGTAATCTGTTTTTTTTAAGCAAGTTAGGAAATGAAGAAAGACTCAGATTTTAGGAAGAGACCTAGAAAACTAATGATTGATTTTCTAGGTGACGACTCCCTACATTCATTATGCTATGGTCTCCACTTACTAGTTTAATGTGGAGTTTTTTCTAGGATTTGCACTTGAGAAGGCCCCAGTATGAGTAGGAGATGGATGAGAAATCTGATGTGAACATCTCTCGTATGTGTGTTTTCTACTCGAGTGGATAGTCACCTGTTTCTAGTTCGTGAGATGGCTGATTTTGTAGCAACAAAATGTTTGCCCACCGTTGTTATGCAGCCTTATTAAACCAACTATGTTCTCTTTCGACTGCTGGAAATTGGTGGATGGAAATTCCTGAAGGAGATCAGCATGTTTGACCATTATCTGGGTTTTGTGGTTGGAGAGGAATGATTATGTCTCCAGAGTAGCTGTACTGGTCTCGAGGCTTGTGGGTAGGATGTTTAACGTTTCCCTTTGGTGCTACTTCGTGAGGAGCCAGGTATTTCGGGATGTTGTTTAATGGTGTAATGCACGATAACGTGCTCCTTTACATCCTTTTGGAAAGACTCCTTGTCATTTAGTGATGCATTGGCTCTTTTCAGAGGTGATATTTGAGTTAGCTGAATCAGTGCGTTTTTACATAGAAAGGACTTCTTTCAGGAGTGCTAAATATCCGATTCCCTCATAGCTTTGTGGATGATTAGGGAATAACTTGACGCTAGAGGTGAGCTAGTAGAATGTGAAGTGCAAACTATGGGTTTCTATTCCCTGGGGAACGATCTATGTCTCATTTTTATATCATTTATGGGCAACTTGCTGTGCGAACTTCAAAGAAGGCTTTCAACTTTAACAGGGTGGCAAGTTTGCTTTTGCTAGCTGCTGTATATGCGTATTCGTGATCAGTTGGAAGATCACAAGCATTCTTTCTTCTCTTGTTATCACTCCTACTGCTGGGGTAATTTTATGACATTACTGTTCATTAAGATTCCCTAAACCTGATTGTCTGATGTTGTAACTGGGTGCTAAGCCTGATATATTTCAAAGGGAATCAGCCTTGCAAGTAGATTTACTAGAGCTAGTTTTATGGTTGATGGTATACTATAGGAGCCAGAACTTTCAAGTAGAATAACTTCTATTGATCTACTTGTCAAGGCCACTTGTAGCTAGGAGTAGTATAACTGCGACAGTGATACTGTTTCTTTTACTTTCTTCCGTGATCTGAGGCAGGTTCTCCTCGAGTGAGCTCAGCTTTCTCTTACACATAACTTTAGTGACTGGAGCCTGAGGGTGTAATCGATTAATCATTTGATCCATCATTTCCCATTCAGGTGGCACCCTCTTGGTGTCTAAATATTCAACATAGTAAACTTTTTTCTTGCTTTTTAATTATTGGTTGTTTTTCATTATGGCAGAGTTTTTGTTACTAGACTAATTTAGTACTGTAATGTATTTTCAGCTATCAAATATTATATGGGGTGAAGGTAGAGAAGCTGATGATCACATTGTGCCTTTTCCAGAAGATTTTGAGAAAGAAGATGTACCAGATTATCGAAGTAGTGACAATAAGACATTGAACGAGGAAGATACATATAACAAGGCTACTGAGAAAAAGACATCTACATCTAAGCACTTTTTAGATGGTGGTAAACAAGAGAAGAATGAGGGTATTTCTACTTCCACAGTTGTCATGGATCCTCAAATGGATTTGCCTTCACTTGCTGCTCCAGAAACCAACAACAACAACGTTGGCATAGGTACAATATGTCTTTTCAAGTTTCAAAATCAGAGGTAGAGATGGCAAGAGAATGGGTGAGGGAGGATGGGACCCTCATTTGAGAGGGTTTGTCAGTTGAAAGTAGCATTTCTGGATCCATCGCTAAGATGGATTTAACAGCCATAACAAGAGTTAGGGCGCATATATCTGCATGAAAGAGAGATTCACTCGGGAAATCAGCAATATACTAACTGATACCATTTTGTGCAATCTGCTCTATGTCAAATGATATCTGAAAGTTCTTATGTACTGCTAAAAATATATATTGGACACTGGTGATCTTTGAGACTTGAGTGTTCGAGTGCTCGGAAAGTGTTACTTCCATTCTTTGTGAGCCACTGCCAGGTCCTGTATTTGTCCTCCACCATGGAATGGATTTCCTTATATCTTTGATGCCTTCTCATAATATAATATTTCTTGGCACTTTGTGGTTTCTTTTGGTCAATGTGACATGTTTCCTCTTGCTATGTTCGATTACTGCTAATTTTGGGTGTCACTTTCTCTAAATTACAAACTTGTCCAACATCACCCTTTTGCCATCCCTATCACTGACTACACTTGAGTTGCTCCTATTCCTCTATATGATTATTGATCTCTGATTTGTATAATAATTTTTTTTATAGCTAAGAAAACAAAGCTAGATATTGGTTCTGAGGTTCCCTGTAATCGTAATGAGGACAAGGAGCTTGGTGAACTCGTTGGGAACAGTTGGGCTAATATCGGAAGTTTTGATGATCTTGACCGGATATTCAGGTAAATGCTAATTGTCTTTTTTCCTGCCAATTATTCACTGACTAGTTCATCCTCTTTTTATGGCATGAACTTGGTCAAATTACTTAAATGGGGAACTCATTCAATACTTTTTGTTTAAGTGCCTGTGTGGCTTTGTTTTTATGATATAAAAGATTTAATTCAGAGAGACTCTATGATGGAGAGGCGAGCTTTCCTCAATTAAAAGCAAAAAAAAAAAAAAAAAAAAAAACGAAGACTAGTACAGTATCGCTTCATTATGTGATTGTTGATTCTTGATGTAAGAACACTAGGGAATCATGATTTGTGAAAAGCCCATAATGATGTTAAAGGAACCTGCACGGCTGCATATTGGCCCATTGGTTGAAATAACTGCTCTGTGTTCTTGACTTCTTGTTTTAGTCATATTTATGTGCCTGTGCACTATGGAGAATGCAGCTATGGTCTTAACAGTCAAATACATATGTTATTGTGGTACATGCAATTCATTAAGATTTTTTTTTTATATACTGAACGATTGCTTAAAACAGTCCCCTTTTAGATGATTTTTCAACTTATTATTTGAACACAACCCCTCAAAAAATTTACATGTGAAGTGGACCGCTAATAGATGCTTTTTCAATCAAGGCTGTGATATAATTTATTTGCAAACTTTTTTGCGTCTGTGGAGGTAAGGATGCACATATGAACACCCCCTCCCCCGTGGCAGTATCGCACTCAGGGAAGATATCAAGTTGATGATAACTGCCTGCCTTGTATAGTCACAACATGAATATATGGGTATAATGGAGGTTCAACGTCCAAGAAAGCGTAGTCATCTGTTATGTATGAGTAGCTAGTGGAGTAAAAAGCATTGTCATCTGTTATTTGTGTTTCATAATGGAGAAAGTGGTAGCCCCTTGTCTTTTGATAAAAGCTTGGAAATTATTTAAGGTAGAAGCTCTTTGAAGTTGTTGAGGAGAGTTTGCGGCTACTATTTTGTAGCACGTTCAGGTCTATGTAGCCTGTTGGCAAGTGAATACTGTGGCATTTGAGCTCTGTTGCTGGTTTGTGATTCCTGAGGTTGGAAAAATCAGAGGAATGACTAAATTCTCTTGGAATAAGACCTCTAGCTACTTGTGATTCTATGTTAACATATGTTTCTGGGATTTTTTCGTGAGATATGATCTTTCTAATACTTGGCGAGATTGGAGCTTTGTGTTCTGAAATTCCTTTGTTTCGGATCTCCTGTTTGATTATAATAAGAAAAGACTAATGTTCTGTTATGCTGTGATCTGTTAGAAAAACCGACTTAATAGTTAATAGTTTCTTTACATACCTCTTGGATAAGTTAGCAACTGTTTATGATTAAAGTCATACTAAAAGGTTTGTTGTAATTTGGTGTTGTTTTTATTTACACATCCTGTCTTTTTTATCTAGATTTCTGTTACCCCTTCTCTGTTCATCTTTAAAGATTTCTTATGATGGAAAAACTGATTCTGTAAAATCATCTCACTATCTATCTGACCATTTATTCTCACAAGTCATGAATTTGCAGCAATGATGACCTAGATGGCCATACAAGTCTTGGCAGCACAGATGAGCTTTGGTCATCATCTAAAGATCTCATACATAGGGCAGATAAATCCTCATCTGCAGCTCTCAACTCACGAAGTTGGGAATTTGCACAATTGGGAAGCAGTTCTCACAATGAGCTTAATTCTGGGTATCTGCACAACGAAAGATCCGCCCCAACAATTGCCTACCAAAAGACCGATAGTACTTCATCTTTCTGTAGACGAACAGTTGGCAGACATGTGGAAAAGGAGGAATATGCTGTGGGTACCACTGGCTTGGTTGGGGAAAAGGTTAGTAAAAAATTACATTATCAAGCTAATCACACTAATTTGCTTCTCTTTTCCTGTCTATGAGTGTTTCTAAAGATTGTTCCAATTAATTAATATTTTGATAAACAGACAGCTTTGGAGGTCACTGGGAAGACATCTATGGGTTCTTGTGTTGCTATGAAGAACACTGTGTCTGTGCACAATTCTGCTAATAAGGTAAATTTTTTCCAATTTTCATAAATTCAAAATACCTCTCAACGCATTGATTTGTTTGCTTGTTGAAACTACTATTAATAAGCAGGAATAATAAGTAAAAGAAACTAAGACTTCTCGAGAAGCGAGGGTCCATCAAAGGATGAAGGAGACTGAATCTGATGGACTTGCATTGTTCATCTTGCTGTTGTATTCTTGTGGAATTGAGTGTCAAACACCAAAAAATATGTATAAAAACAAAAAGTAAAATAGAAAACTACTTAAAACTTATTACTTCTGATGAGTCTGGCTTTCAAATGTCTGCGTAGAGGGAAGAAAGAAAATGGTTGTCCAACTATGTTATGCTAGCTATGTTTTATATCCAGATTTTTATCAGAAAGTTCTCACCCCTTGGAGTCTATTAGGCAATGGGTAGTTATTCTAGCTTCCTTGTGTCATAAAACCATGGGTGCTTTTAGGGGTGTCCCAATTGTTTGACTTTAAAATGAGGCCCTTTTGTAAATTTAAAGCTAGTAGGACTTTTTGTTCTCTGATGCTTTTTCTCATTTTTAAGTATTATTTTATCTTATAGAAAAAATCAAGTCAGATGGTTTAATATTGTCGTCACTTTTTTCCTAATTAACTCTGTCCCAATTTCAGTATCCTTGAAAATGCTCAATAGGCAAACTTTCAAAATGGGATTATAATGTAATAGTTCAAATGTATCACTAAGCTATTCATTGCTACTACTCAGTTGATGTGATGTAATAGGTCATCCAAATATCCAATTGCCTCCCTGGTCAAGGTTCTCAAGGACACGGCATCCATGCAGTTCTTAGTAAGGTTGAGTAGACCTGACATAACATCCTTGTGATTCTTATTTGAAGTCTTCGGTGTTCCATTAACAGCAGGTTCAGAATGCAGACCCATTTTTTAGCCTTCCTGACTCTGATGTCTTTTTTCACTGAATTCAAATACTTGAAACACAGAATGTATAGGGAGCATGAGCTCCCACTTTAGATTTCTTGTACCCTTTATCATTCTATTTATACCTTTTTTTTTTTTGAAAAAAATGTACTCTGTACCTTTTAAATTTTAAAACGGCACATATTTTTTCTAAAAGGTACAGAAAAACACATAAGGTACAAGAAAAACACTAAAAGGTACAAGAAATCCAAAGTGGGAGTATGTGCTCCTTGGAGCACCTACTAATTTGCCTGTGGAAAATGTCTGTCCATTTGTACTGCTCTTTGCCCCTATTCATTTCCATTCGGAACTGAAGAAGATCTTCCTCATATTTAGGAGTGGAATGAATTGCTCTTAAACCACCTCAAGAAAATCCAAATCCCTTTGCATTGTAATGGTCTTCTATTATGTTTCTACTTTTCTGTCCACCAAGCAATTTGAGCCTCGCATAAGAATATCCTCATATCAACATCTGTTTTCCCCCCAGAACATTGATGGTGCTTCCGTTGCTAATTTTGACTTACATGCACTGTGAGGTGTACAAAGCATACCCCCAAATCTTTGGTGTGCTAGAATTCCTTGACTGTTTAACCAAGCTGTGGAGCTTATGCAAACAGAAAGAACTTGAAATATCCCAGAAATTGTGAACCCTAGAAGTCTTGGACTTCAAGTTTGAGGATTTATGGCCTTGAGATATCCAATGACCTGTATTCAAGAAAGCTAACTCATCAAGTCTATTTTGAAATAATATAGTTTGTTTCTGAAGATGAGCATAAGCACAGCCTTGCGTTATTTCTGATACGACAGGTATTTTTAAGTGGCTGATGTTTCTAGCAGAGCATATGGTAAATGTAGTTGTCATATGTTTCTATTATGCCAGGCTTGGTTTTTATGGTTAGGACTTAAGAATTATCAATGCATTTGTTGATTTGGAGATTTAAGTAGCACTCATATTAAAAGAGCTCTTTGATCATCTGTCTAATGTTTATTAATCTTTATGAGTTGAAATTTGTTCATGTGAATGTTGCAAGTACTTTAATTTGTAAGGCCTGTGGAGAGCGCGGTCTACCTATGTGTGGCATCTATATATCTCTATTTCTGGCATAAAAGGAAACTGAAAAGAAGCATTAATAACTTATGTTGTTGCAATATGGGTACTCAGCTGCTACGGATTTGATAATTTGTCTGACAATGAAGTAAAATCCCTAGGGAAGAAGTGTGCATGTCCCGTTACTGAAAGGTTGTTTGGCCCCTATGCAGGATGACTGGTCCAAGAACCAGCCAACACATGAACAAGAATCGGACAAGGTAAATCACTCCAGAGTATTCCAGGATTTATATACATGGCCTTCATCTACAGCGAATATCTCTGAATATGATCCTCAATGTGCGCCACACACAATGCAAGATTACCCTGCCTTACTCGGTCGACATCGACTTCCTCACGAAGCTAGGACGATGGCATATCAGGGTATTGTGAATCCTTGTGTTGCTCCCTATACATTTGGGAACTTTCCCAAACAAGATCAAGCGATGCATATGCTAAAACCATCAGAAGATGAACATCAGTCTATTCTCTCTAGCTCTGAAATTTGTCCAGGTGATATATTTTCCTTTAGCAAACCTCTAGAGACCACGGCAAAAGCGGTGAAGATGACACCCCAAGAAAAGATTGAGAAGTTGAGGAGGCGTCAGCAAATGCGAGCAATGCTAGCTATTCAGAAGCAACAGCAACAACTGGGTCACCAAGCTTCCAGTGTTGATTATTCTATTTCCCAGAAAAGCTGCCAAGAGGATCCAGTTCTGCTAATGGACAAGCCTGAGTTAGAAGGTGACGAGGGCTTGAGCACGCTGCCTTCCTATGAGCCAAGTTCTCCAAATAAAAGGGAGGATTTTAGTACCACTTCTGACATGGATGAGTGTTCAGTCGAGGACAGAGTTGTGTACCAGCTTCAATATATTATAGCAAGAGTATGTCATTATTTACAATAATTTTCCCTATCGCTATGTTTAAAATATGAGATAAGGCTTAATAAATAAGTGATTTCTGCAGTTGGATAATAAGATAAGGTTGTGTATAAGAGACAGCTTAGTTCGGTTGGCTCAGAGCGCAACACAGAGGCATTATGCAAATAATACAACTAGTACCAACAGGAGTGGCAATTATAACCCTGATGTTGCAAAAGAAGAGATCAGCAGCCATGACAGGTCAGCAAGTTGATTCTTATCTGATATTTGTATGCATTTAGTCGTTGATCTGGTTGAGCTAATAAGGGCTGTGCAAGAATATCTGGAAATTGAAACTGAAATTGAAAAGCAAATAAAATCGGTAACAAACTGTATAACTGAACTGAAAATCTAGGTCCATTTTAGTCTTGTTGTTTTCCCAGATTCCGTTTCGGTTACAGGTCTGAATCGAACTGCTCCAGGTAATTACTCAGGTTGGTGATGTCCCCATAAAACATGTAGCAGGTTCATTAGTGGAAGTATTGTGCATGATAAGTAAGATCCTTGGAAGACTTTCTCAAACATTCTTAATGGGGTACTTTATCAGAACATTTGGCTCATAACTTTATGTGAACACTTGTATCTTGTATCACTCTCACCTGCTTTCTAAGAGTGAGGTTTTTCTTGATAATTCTCTAGAGGTTGCATTACCATTTAAATTCAGTGCTTGTGACAGCGCTCCTTGTTTGCATGGTTTATTTGATGCAAACCGCATGCATGATGGTGCTACTTGACACTTCTTTGCAACCTCTCCACACCACTGCCTTCTCGGGGAAGTCCTGAGTTTCTTGCTCTATGGTCTTCCCAGACCCACCAGGATTCTCAAAAACTGATAATTTACAACCTTCTCAGCTGATTCGGGACCCACAACTCTAGTACTTTACAGCTTATCCTTCCCCATACCAGAATAAGACTGCAGAACTGCCAAGTAACTAGTTCAAGATGTTTCCACCAAATACAAAAATATTACAACCGCCATCGATCTTTATATATCCTGTAATCACGATCATTTACTGTGAAAATTGGTAACATCTTACAAACTCAATTTTGTATGGCGTCTGACTATAAACCAGAGAGAAAAAAGCACACTGAATGCTATGTGGCCGTTTTTAGTTCTAACCGTATTTGGACGAGCCAGAAATTGCTGACTGGTAAATGGGGTGATTGATGACCTTTCTAGCATAGCTGGAATAATCCTGTTTAGCTAGTAGAAAGTGAATAGAATTTTACATTTATTACGGCTGAAGGCTAAAGAATTTTTCGCATTGTAACTCAAAAGGAACTGCTAACTTACTTACGCAGAAGTATCATCAGGAAGTGATTAAAACGTACTTGGGAACAAGTCTTCTAGATATGAATTTGGATTATGGAAAGTTTTTCTTTTTTTCCCTTCATAAATAAGTAGGTATAACATTATTTCTGACATATTGAGTTTTTCCACTAGTTGTGAATTAAGGAGTAGAGAGCCCTATATAGAATTTTAAACAATCAGGTCTTGGTTAGGGATATCAGTCTCTCATGTTGCTCCATGATCACATTTTTCATTTTTTTTTTGGTATAAGTCAAATGCTTCCAGAGAAATGTTCAGTAAATCTAAATAGAACATTGAAACAGAATGCCATATCTTTTTCTATGTTGAGAACAGTGATTTAAAAGTCTCTGTCCCTTCTGCAACAACAGAATAATAATCTCTTCTCCTTTTTTCTTTTATGTATGTTAGGATTTCTGGAGATGCAAATGCAAATGCGGAAACTGAAACCAACCAGATAGACCGAGTTGTAGCTCATCTGCTATTTCATCGACCTCTCAAGTTATCAGTTAGACATGCTGAGACACCAGAGTCACCATTGCCCAATAAAGTCACGATTGAACAAGAAAATTCTCGCCCACATGTGGATCTTTGTGAGGAGGTTATGCCTAATGATGTTTCGGATGCGGAGAATAGAGTCACTCAACAAATTACACAGAACATGGCAGACCATGCTGACTGAACATCCATGCAATGGAAAAGATATTATCAGTTCAAAGGTAATTCCTTTATTTATCCTTCCTTTGCTCATATTCAAATGCAAATTGACCTACCGGATTACTTGTAATTGGGTCGGTTTTCTTCCGTTGTCAGCCAACTTGATCTCTACGAGGCGAATTGTCAAGGAGATTATAATTTCTCGCTGCTGACTGATGCAGTTGTCTACATAACATTACCCAGTTAATCTATATAAAAGTTTGTATCTTAGCTCATTACTACTGATGATTGTTTGTGCGCATTGCTATGTCACAAGTGAAGCTACCTGACTTCATTTTATGGTAGTAGTTTCCGACATCATATTTTATATGTGCATGATTTTACGTTTGTTTATGTCCAAAGGCAGGGTTCTTATCCAACCTTAGGTGGTTATGCCTTTCATGTTTGGATTGTGTTTCTTCCATGGATTTCTTCCTCGTTGGTTTTGAAAGAAAGGGTTCTTATCCAACCTTGCTGGTTATACAGTTAAAATGCTTTCCGTAGGATTACCACTTTACCAGCATGATATGTGTAAATGCAATTATATTAATATACATGGCTATTGGTTTTTTGACTTGCAGCTGTCGCCTGCCAATTGCCATAATAGAAAGACATTAGCAGTCTAGCAGATATGCCCCAAAAAAGAAATTGTTCACAAAATTAGATGATGGTACATTGATGGTCCTAACTACAGATTCATTAAGTTCAAATTCCATTTATTAATTCATTCTTTGATTTCATCTTTGCTTTAGTGATCCTCATCGACATCAGGGAAAGGAAGACTCAATTTAGAGAATATTTGTTGTTGTCTACAATATAGGCCTCCGTGCGGGAGAAAATGTCCATTATTAGTTACACATCTATTTTTCTTCCTTCCAGTAATCAAGTATTTCTTTCATCGTTTGGCAAACGCAAATCAACAGCCCCGCCTTAACATCTAGATAGGATTTAATATTTGGAAGGCTTCAAATAGAACTGTGAAAAAAACACCAAATTTGCTCCCCAGAATTGACCTTATGACCAAGCTTAACTAGAAGAAAATAGAGAAATTCTGGTTTGTGTCCTTGTTGTTTTATATTTCCCGACTTGTATACAAACTTGAAAAATATTCCATCACGTACCCTCGAGTTATTGATTCATTCTAAAGTGTGATCAAAACCTTAAACTTTTCGTTAAATCTTACTAAATTATTTTTATTTTTCTATACGTGCAAAAATGTCTACAACGTACTACCTCCGTCCTAGTGTTATTCCCCCATTTGCCATTTTAGGGTGTCCCAATGAATTCCCCCCATTTTTAATTATGGCAAATATAATAATACATAAATTCTACACAAAACATCCCATGTGATTATGGGCCTAATTTTTCCTCTTACAAATTTTGCTCTCCTTAAATTTTGCTCCAAAAGCAAATGGGGGAACTCACGGGATGAAGGGAGTATTAATTTTTCAAATACTTTTTTTTTACCTTTTAAAATTTATCTCAGTTTTTCTTGAAGTTCAAAGTTTATAAAATTACTAAATATTTTTATATTTAGCAAAATACTTCCTAGTCTGAATGTCAAAAGAAATACTATTTTATATATTAAAAAACTATTAAATATTACATTATAAATTTTTTTCTTTTTGAATAATGTAACTTTGAAGATGCATATTTCAAATAGGATGTCATCTATTAAAAAATACAATAATAAATTTATTTGATGTTAAAAAAGTAAACTTTTATTACTTTGAAAATGCAATTTCAAAATAGAAAATTGGAGGAAAAATCGTAAAAATGGAAAAGTCTAAAATTAATAGAAAACTTAAACTTTTTTGAGATTTTGGCTAAAGGGTGGACGTGTGAGACTGTGTGTGTGGAAACCTTGAGTCCATCGCATCAGACGATTAACTCTCTCAATAATGAAGTAAGTGGTTTAGCCTCTGAAGTTGATCCTGGTAAGAGGGGAAAGGATTTTGGTAAGTTTTTACCCACTCCACATGTTCCATGGAGTACAAAATATGGAACTGGATGATAGTGAAGAGTGTGTCCAGAAGGAAAAGGAAAATAGAGGAGAAACATATTAAGGAGGAGTCTGGTAGTTGTAGAAGCTGCCTCACATTAGAGGCGAAGTGGATGATGTTTCTTTGGTGAAGAGTTGTAATAATAAAAGTGATGTGAATGCTCAGTTTGTGGATGAGTCACGAGAAGGTCAAGGGAAGCATATTTTTGTCAATCGGAGACGACCAAGTTTAAGCTGTTTAACCATGAGGATTTCCCCTAGTGTTCTAGAAAAAATTTAGAAGGGTGAGGAAGTGCAATTTTACCATACTTTTTCAGCCTCAACACTGAATATTAGGTCCTTTAGCCATAAAACACATATTCTGAGTGAAGCCCCCCACGATACTTAGCTTGTTAGAGGGAAGCAGCGCGCGGCTTCTAGTTCTACCATGGGTGTGGAACATGACAATGATCTTGAGGTTACAAGAGAGCAAGATCAGTCACCTTTGTGCGTAATACCATGTGGGTTTAGTTCTTCCTCACAATCTCCTATGATGCAAGATATATAACAATTATCAATCAAGTGAGCACTCTGCGATGACTAAGGAGCATACTCCGTTAATCATATTCTCTTCAAAGACTAAGCGTCGACATGTTCATATCTCATCTATGCGTCTCCATTCAAGTAGTTGTGTCATTGAGCCCTCGGTGGATTATAAGGGCAACTTGTTCCAAATAGTCTCGAGAGTTTTGTAAGTTGGATGGAAAAGTTCAGTTTTCAAGATGGGTTCTGTTATATATTCAAGAGCATTGGAGCTAAGCGGAAAGCACGCGATGATAGCTACGTACTCCTCGAAAGAAGATTGTTGTTTTGAGTCCTATATGTACTTTTAATTTCAGTTTAAACTTTGTCAAAAAAAAAAAAAAAACTTGGAGCCTTGGAGGTCAAGTTTACCAAAATTTTCCTATTTCCTAAACCAATACTAATAGAGTTACTACGTAGTACGTAACTAGTCCCCTTGTCTCATCTCCGAATCCTAGTTGGTTAATAATAATGTCATCATGCAAGACTATAAATATAAGGACTGCATGGTTTTTTCCTCACAAATCACCCCTTCATCAAACAAGTTTTCTGATTTCCTCTAAAGATCAAACACAGTAATCCTTATAGATACATATACATTCTTCTCATTAATATTGTCATCATCAACCTTTGTTCTCGTTCCTTCACGTTCTACACACAAAGAATTAAGGTGAATCAAATCTACCCTAATTACTTTTCTTTCGTTATTATATGCCCTAATACTACTTCTACTCTTCTCTCATTACCCTCTACCCCTAAAAAGGACTATCATAATAAAGAAACTACGTACAATAACCTTGTTCACTCAAACAGATTTCCTTAGTTTCGTAACCAAGAAAACAGCAGCTTACTCTTCCATGGAAGCGCCAAAATTCGTGCCGTTCTCAGGTAGAGGAAGGCGGCTAGTCGAGGAACTTCCCACCGAATTGATGACGGCTTTTAGTGCCATGAACGTAGACCCGTTACGAACCACCGATTTGACGGCGGCTTTTAGCGCGATCAACTTAAACCCGTTACCAACTGTTTGCCAAACCACTATCACCGCCGTAGATACAAAGAATTGCAGTCAAGCCATGAAGATTGGGCAGAGTTTCGTGCCTTTCACCGGCAAGTGCCACACTTTGCTGAGTTCATAGTCGTAAGGTGCATGCGCAGAGAACTCCATGCAACCCAGAATTCATAATTTTGGCAACTCTCGTTGCCAATACCACCCAAGAATTTTAGTATGAAAAGAGAAGGGAGAAAGAAAACGTTGCCAATATGAAAAGAATTCAAAATTTTGGCAACTCTCGTTGCCAATATAAACCCAAGAATCTCAAGTATGAAAACAAAAGGAGAAAGAAAACGTCATGAAGAGCGGATCACCAAGCCCGCGATACGGCGCATGGCGAGAAGAGGTGGTGTTAAGAGGATCGGTGGGCTGATTTACGAGGAGGCTCGCTCAAGGCGGGTTGAAAATAATTCTGGAGTATGCATGCGAGGAGGAAGAGTGTTACTGCTATGGATGTTGTTCATGCTCTTAAGAGACAGGGTAGGGTAGGACTCTATATGGGTTTCGTGGTTAGAATGGACTCTTGTAATTCAGTTTTAGTATAGTTTATCTTGTAATTGGAATACGAATGGTTATATGAAATATAGTGTCAGAAGTTTATGGTTAGTGACTTAATTTGCACACATGTTATTCTGTATTGTTGTGAAATTGCATATCATTGAACCTCAATAAAAATTGCAAAGTACATACAGCAGAGGGGTAGAGTTTAGCAAGTTTAGATTCATAATACGTGGGAAATCAATTAGGTATGACCTCTGTCAAAAGGAATGAATAACTTGTTAACTACAACTTTTATCATATTTGAGAATAATGACCAGTGAAAACATAGCACCATAATTATAGCAACATCTTCCAATTTCTTCAGAAAATTGTAGTTTCTGCAGCCTGCAGGCATTGTTTGTTCATGTTCTGCATGTTGAATGTTACATTGTCAATAACATTAATGTCAGGTTATGGTACTGCTAGTGCTACATCTTCATTTTCTGCAGGACTCAATTGAATCATGCCGGCTAGAACCATGCCGGCTAGATTGCTTACATTGCTATAGAGAGAGGCTAGCTAGTGAGATTAAATTAAAACGGTCAAATTCTTCGGTGGAATTAATCGAGAAGGTGTTGTGTACGATACTTTGCGAGGAGTTCTAAGAAAGGAATTTTTTCCCACTGTTATGTTTTGATTAATCAAACTGATTGTTCATGAATATGAGACATTAAATGTATATGCATCAAAGGCGATAGAGGAGTCCATTGATACAAAACAACTGAGCACATAAGATGAACCGATTGATATGGTGTCCAATGAGCGCCTAGAGGACCTTGGTGAAAACTGAATAGGAGTCCTATCATCATGATAAGTCCGTCCATGGTGGTAATATTGACAATTCTTTCATTTTCGTGTGATCCATACCAAAAAAAGAAAGAGAGAAAAAAAAAAGAGGCATATATGACCCTGTTCAGCTCTGTGATCCACAGTCCATACTTGTATTAGTATGTGTAATGTGTTTGTCACACAAATATTAGGAGCTTGGGCCGAATTGATAATTTATCAATTGTCATCAACAGTGACTAGTAAAAACACGTCACATTGTACCTTGGGCATAAATTTGCTCAAGTTATTTCCAGTGATCTTGAAAGAATTCGTTGTTGTGACCTCTTGAATCCACTGTTCTGGTTTCTGGAATTTGGTTCGAGTCTTAATTTGTTCTTGATTCTCATAAGGCACTGCTAGATGCCTGGATTTATGCGGTGATCAGTAGTTAGTTAAGTAAAATCCAGATGCCACTAAGCAAACTAAAACATGTTACTTGCACATACATGTTACTCCTCTACATGTCTTGCGCACTTCCCTGCTTAGGCCCTAACACATTCCAGCTTGGCAACAGTCTATACACTGAATACATGAGAGCACAAAAGAGAACTGCGTACTGCATCTTGGTAGGAGGAAAAAATCAACCTCCCAGCTCTGGTAGTTGGTACAAAAATTATCAAATTCATTTAAGCTGCCATCTCCTGTTCGATTTATTTTGTACCCAAATGCAATGTACAGAGGAACAAAGTATGCTCCATATGTTTGAATGCTTCAACCATTCTTGTTTAAGAGAAATAAAGTTGCCAAGACAGAGTAAATGCTTCCATTACACAGCTGATTAACTGGGTTTGGATATCTCATATATCCTGGTTCTCAGCTGAAGATCGAATGATTAGTAGGACATACGGAGTATAATTCATCAATCAACATTAATTATCTAGCGAAATTTCTCAAAACCTGAAGCAAGTATTCTTTTAGTAGGAAAATCTAAAAATAAAAAGAGCATAATGATGGGTCTACATCTAATTAACTGAAATAAATTATAAGGAACGGATTTGGTATAGACGTATAGTGGTGGCATTTTTGCCTTCCAACCGCTAGATCAGGGTTATTTTTATATATGACTTTGCGAGATCTAAACTTGTAAAATGCATGAATTATCGAGGAGAAACAACTACACGGCCCTTTGACACATCACACAAATGCTCTTAGATTTATAAAAAATTGGAATCGAAGACATTTTCAGAGAATGTATATGAAGAATTGTTTACTTTAGCAGGCCCAACAAGAAAGAACTACGTACATGTTCTGCTGTCGATATTGGCATGCAATAAGCTATAAAAGCTATAACAAACCAATGGCAGCAGGATCAATTTACAACTCTGAGACATCTAAAAGAGAGAAAATTTTACATTAAGAGGTTGAGATGGGCAACCTTACAGCAGCTTTCACGGTGTTGCTTGCGTCTGCCATTGCACTTCAAATAAGCATAGTTCATGCTTCATTCTCAAGCGGTACCTACTTCTACTGGGGTGCTGATCGTGGGCGATACACAGGCCCGGACAATGTTGAGCTCAGGCTGCACAAGTCCGGAGGTAAGTAAATGTACCATAGTCTCCATTTACCTTCCAATAATTGTTGAATGCAGATTGTAGACATTGCAAAAGAAAATAGTATGCCGTATGCATTGCTATCTAGGATACAAACTAGAAGTTGGTTTAATTTACATTTAGAAACTCAAATTTGATGATGATATGAAACAAGAAAAATAATGTAACCAGTAACTGGACAATTTATCTATGGTTCCCTAACACTGTCAGTTCATTCAAATGTGCGCTAAATCGGTCTGATACTGAAACATCTTTGCTTCTGCGAACTATATCAGGAACTGGATTGACATCAAAAGTCAGTTATATGTATGGAGCTATTACCATGCGAATCAAGTTGGTGCCGAGCAACTCTGCCGGAACTGTCACTACATTCTATGTAAGTCCTCTAAAGATGGACATTTGTGTCTTTTACCAAAGTATATGTGTTAGCTGTAGAGCTGGCAAAACCGACCCGACCCGACAAAACCGACCCGAATCGTCGGAAAACCGACCCGATTCAACCCGAGAAAATCACCACCCGAAACCGACCCGAACCGACCCGATGCAAAACCGAAACCCGATACAACCCGAAAAATGGAAACCCGAAACCGAACCGAAACCGACCCGAGTTGACCCGAAACCGACTCAACCCGAAGCATGACCCGACCCAACCCGAACCGATACAAATATCGAACACATAATTGGCTGAA
>CAAKMY010042203.1:0-37432 GCA_901111285.1 Corrigiola litoralis
TCATCATAAATATTTTAGAAGGAGAAAGACAATTCGGCCATAATCATAATAATAATAATAATAATAATAATAATAATAATAATAATAATAATAATAATAATAATAATAATAATAACAACAATAATAATAACAACGACAAAAAAAAGTGGAATTAGGAAGGGCTGGAAAGGACTGGAAGAGGCTGGAAGAGGCTGGAAGGGGCTGGAAGGGACTGGAAGGGGCTGGAAGAGGCTGGAAGAGGCTGGACGGGGCTGGGCTGAAATTAATACCTTTTAATCCGAGGAGAACAGGGCCTTAGTACTCCACTAACACTAGTAGTTCCTAAGATAATGGAAACGTGCTATGAGGCATAATAATTAATTAAGTAAATTAATTAATTAACAAGCATGTCTTTCTTTGTGATTTTTAACTTTGTGGAGCTCGATCTTCATTAATAGTATGCTCCTCCATCCTTTACTTCAAAAAAAAAAAAAATGCGGCTATAAAAATTGAAAAGTTGAGCATTAGTCATGCTTAAGTTTCAATTGTTCGAATTAGACTTCCATCCTCCCTGAATTGGTTTCCTTGCTTTTTCCAGTAGTTAATTTTACAAAGTTATCTCAGTTGTGAGTTGTATGTCATAGTTTTCGCTTTGACTGAATGTTGATCCAATCGATTTATATGACTCTTTGAATTGACAAAAGTTTTGCCATTGTTAACGAAACATGATCACCAAAGGATTATTTAGAAACCTAAATTTAGTGTACCTGCCGGAATACTGTTGCTAACTGAGCCTATATAGTACGGAGTAATGCTTCTGTGGTTCCAAATAAATTGTTTAAACAGTATGAGCTATTCAAGCATAAGAAATTTCTTATAGCTTGAGCTTTTCAAGATTTAAAGTTACCTTCTGTTTTTTTTTTTTTTAGAGAGCTGACTAAATGATGAGAGCTCTTGGAGTAGTATCACATTTTTCTTCTGTCACGTTTTGACGTTTTACCGCAAAGATTGAATATGGAGTGCGACTGTGTATAGTCAAATATCTAAATAGCAATCTTTAAACAACAAAGTGGCTGTAGTTTAGTGGTTAGAATTCCACGTTGTGGCCGTGGAGACCTGGGCTCGAATCCCAGCAGCCACACTTTTTTAATTTTGAACTTAACGATTATTGTATTTAAAATTACTTACAACAACTACAACATCAACACCGACCTTAGCTCAGTTGGTAGAGCGGAGGACTGTAGTAAGATGACAGATATCCTTAGGTCACTGGTTCGAATCCGGTAGGTCGGATTTTTTTTTTTTCCCGTCTTCTTAACCTTTTTCAACTTTTAGCTACAAAAAATCCAGCATCAGACAACCCCCACTCATTAATTACACACTTACGTAATCTAAACTGGGTGGATTTTGTTAAGGTAATTAATCAATCAACAAATTGTTCTTCAACCAGTCTTATACTACACAACACGTACCCTTAACAAAATCTATATAACAACCCTCTTAATTCGAATAACTGAGAAAATAAAAAAGTAATAATAATAATAATAAGCGGGAGAAAATGAGAAGAGAGGGAATACTATTTGTGTTGACACTAATGTGCATGTTGATGGTAGAGGTTGAGGGATATAATAATAAGCATTGCAGATTGGTAGGATGCTATGCCAAGTGCTTCCTACGTTGTTTACCCGTCAAAGGATGGCTAGAGTGCCCATTTACTTGTGTCGCCAAGTGTGGATTTGAGTGTCCAGTTCTTAAAGCACACTATATGTGTCAATCTGAATGCACCACTACTCGTTGCGCCGCGCAACACAAAGATGGAAAATCAGGTCTATTACTTTCTTACATATATAATTTATTTACATGCATTTTGTCACGGTATAGAATAAATTTCACAGCACTAAAAGTATGATCGCATTCTCATTATAAGAAATAACGTAATTGTGTTGTAGTATTAGCGTATTACGATAGTGTCAAATATGCATGGCCGAATGTTATCTAGTATGTTTGCTTATCTTGGTCTACAGATGTGAAGAAGGTAAAACCTTGTCTAGACTCATGCGAGAAAGAATGCCTCAAGCACAAGAGACCACCCTCACCCCCTTCAAGTGTAGCACATTTGCGATTTAGCTAGCTAGGACCTCCAGTGACTATACTTTTGGTAAAAGGCAGGACCAAGCTAAGGGCTGGCGAGAGGCCACTGCCGAAAGCTTATATTTAAATCTATTATACTGTTATTTTATTTAAGAAAAGGTGCATGGATTAGTTAATTAGAGACATGTTTTCATATGGTCATAGTTAATCTCACATTTAAGGATAACAACATGTTTTAGCATAGTTCATTAGTTTCTGGCATGAAAAGTGAACTGATATATATGTTCTTTGAGGCAAGACTTTTTAACTTGCACTGTGCCACTGTGTTACCAATTAAGTTTACTCAACTAGTGCGTAGTGTACTAGTGTCATCACATTGATCATCCAACTCTTTGGCTACTTTTCTTTTCTTCTGTATGTGGACTCAAGCAGTCATTGATCTCGTCACAGATTCAAGTTACAAGTATTCTGATGGACGAGGCGCCAATCAGGTGGCTAGGTATCTATGTTACTTCGTATATGCATATAGCGAGAGTTTGAGTTAAATAAATGTGTAACTACTGATGACTAATAGTCGTATTAGAATCATTCTTCATTCTTCAACAAAAAGGATCACTTTTTTTTTTTTTTTGAAATAAAATGGATACCTTAACTAACCCCTTAAACCTATGACTAAATAGCCTGATCAAAAATCTTATTTGGGAATTTGTGTTTAACAAAAACTGTTGTTTTAGCATCAGGTACACTCACTGTAGAGGGGCTTTCCCGTTTCAACAATTATATTTGAGATAAAGAAAAAATGGTGTATAATGAATTGAACAAATTTAGTGCGCAAAAGGTTTAACTTAGAGTTAGACAAAGTGTAATGTCTTGGGTTCAAATTTTATACGATTAAATATTGAAATTTGATTTTCCTCATTTTTTCCAACTACTTTCTCAAGCACTAATTGATAATGAATTTTCCTTACCAGCTTAAGTAGAAGCTTCATGATCGAAAACCTACTATGTTTGATAACTCGAGGATGGCTATGATGTTTTTCTTGTTGCACTTTCATACACAGAAGAACTCTATGAGTTTTGCTGCTTCTTTTTTTTAGGACTAAAAGTCATCAATGACAACATAAAAATTTCAACATTAAGTAGCAAAGACCTAAAAATCGCTCATAAACTTAGAAGACGACATCTGCGACACCTTCAAAGTCACCTCGCTATACTCCCTTTCTTAGGTTAAGAAGGCATCTTAATCGATTTCTCGATGGTTCGATGGAGGCAAACTTATCGCCTTCTTTGATACACTAGGGACTCAGTTTGGTCTTTAGGAGAAAATAAAAATTCAATCGTTCACAAAGTTCAATTGGACACATATTCATGCAAAATGTTTCCACCAGACCAAATTGAGACAATTTTGGTTTTAACTTGAGAGACCAAACTTCACATCTGAAATAATATACCATAACTTCCTTTTCAAACAATTACTACAAACGTTTTCTATTTTCAAATGCACGAACGACAAATTATTGTCGAGAAACTTACCAAATAGGAGCGATCATAGCGTTCTAACAATTTCACCCCCCACTGCTACATACGAAAAGGAAACAATAAGAGTGATTAGCTGCGTAAAATCTGAATGATTTATTGCCATTTTCTCTTATGTTTGCTGAACTAGTTACGATATAGAACATGACGACATAATGTATATGAAAGACAATCATTTGCACATAAGATTGGATAATAGCATAGATACGAATGTGCACTCCTCACTGAACTATACAAATAACCGCTGCCATATTGTGCTCAGTATACAATAAAGTAGTCCAGTTACAACAAGAAACACATAACAGATCGAACTATGGAGGGAGTGAAACTGTGAAAGCAAGCAAAAGTTTGGCTATAACTCTAGCGTTACTTGTAATGAGTAGTGTACTTGTTGAGCAATCAACGGCCACTTTCGGAAGTTGCGCTGCTAAATATGGTATTGGATATGTAATAAACGATCATCCTGCCAAGTGTGCAATTGGATGCCTATTTAAATGCATTTTCCACCCACAAGCTTCAGTCATGGAAACCAATCAAATTTATGATCCTTCTGCTGTGTATTGCCAACTTGGTTGTGCTGTCTCTAGGTGTTCTCATTTGATCGCAAAGGGAACTTCAGGTTGATTACTCTTATTTCTCGCTAGTAGATTAATGTTGGTCACTTTTATGTAAATGTCCTCATTTATTATTTCACTATTTAACATGTTCCTCTCTTTTTTTTTTTTTTGACAAAGTTTAAATCAAAGAAAAACAAATACGAACACTAATTACCACCTATGGGACTCGGCATTCTGGCAAAGCAACCAGAAGTTAGATCCCTGCTACATTTAGAAGTAGAATAATCAACACAAATAGCTACCCTCTTGCTGTGGGGTCCCCAAGCACCATCGACATAGCTTGAGCCGGCAACCCGCTTATATACGACAGGTAAATTGGTGGAGAAATGCGTGAACTCTTGTGGATCAGCTGCGTGCAGAAATAATTATTCATCTCCACGAGGATCGCAAACTTTGGGCAATTAAGACATCAACATATATGAAGAACTACGAAATTTGATGGTTGATTCATTAATGAAATACAGTTTTATGATATTAGATTTATTCCATGTACTATAGTATTGCACTATTGCGTCTACCACGCATATGATGGAGTGCGTAGAATATCATAGGAGTAATAAATAGCTTGGCTGCCAAATTTATATATGCATTGATTTATAGCATCAAGTTTGACAAATATTTCATGCACAAACCCGTGCAAATGGCTAGCACACGATACTAATGTTAGTTATCATCTGTATTGTCGCTATCCTTTTACTAGTTCGGGCAATCGGGCATCTTATTCTAACAACTTTAATCACTCCTACACTAGTTGATCACATCATATTATCATAAAACAGAAATAGCCTCCAGATATTCAATCAAGTCACATTGATTTCACCTTAAATGGTCATATGATACATTCGCTTGACAGTGGTAGCACATCTTGACTATAGAATCAACTGCTTCGTCATTATATCCACACGTTCTGTTTTTACTTCACTGTTCATCTTAGGTAGCAATTGCTTGAATCTTACCTTGTAACCGCGATTTCTGTCTACGAAGTATAGTTCTTGTTGGTGAACTATAAGGTTTGTTTCTTCTATTTTAGGGTGCTATAGCATCTTAGGATTTTGGGTTTGAAAGACATCTAAGCATTGTGCACCGAAACTTTCGTTTTTCCCCTGTTTGCCTTTTTCACTTCTTTATGATCGTCATTTGCTTGTCAAGAGTATTTTCATATAATCTCGGCTCTAATAAGTGATTTAGGGTGCAAGAAATTTCAAAGTTGCTTGGATTTTGTTAATAACATTATGATGATTGATTGATTGGCCTGGAACAATCTCAATTCATGACCTTCAATGTTTCAGTCTATCCAGTAGTTTCTTTATAGTTTTTAATATTTTCATTTTTTTTTTTTGGTAACTACTACTAATACATACCCCATCTGTTCCAACCAATTTGCCACGAATTTCAAAATGAGGCAGTGTTCTACTTCGTATGATGTAACTAGTTAAGATTGGCAATATGGGCGTCAACAAAGTGCAAAAGTTCTCTCCAATGGATCGAATTAATAATGAAAGGGCTATACGTAGCTTGTTCAGTGTAGATCCCATTAGTTTCTTATATTTTCCTTATGATAATTTGTAAATGCCATTATGTGGTGTGAATTCGGTCTCCAACAAGGATCCAGTGAATCATGAAGTACTTGGGCAGCAAGGATGACTAGGTTACCACTGGTGTTTAAAAGCATCACAGTTTTCTTAAGTTCTTTTACCCCAAGTCCCAAGATGACATATGCTCAGCCAATGATATGATCAATGATCATTGACTATCAAATATCAAGCGAGATGATAACAATAGCAAACCCAAGATTAAAAAAAAAAAAAAAAATTGTTTATGAATGGTTGCTTAGAATAAACAACAACAACAACAATCTCTCAAAAACGAAGATTTCCGTCTTAAAACGGTTTTACTAATGATAATGATATTTGTAGTCGTTGAAGAGTTCAGGACAGGCATAACCTTGTGTCATTGTGTTCAAGAAAGTATGTTCAAATGACCGGTATAACCGTAAACCTGAAACTTGTGACTCGGACATTGTCATTCATGTAACCAAACACAACATGATCATGGAAACTGATATATTCAATAGTTCCAGTCATCATCTTGTGCAACATAGGGGTACAATGAGCTAGCATATGCATGTCCATAGTGAACTTCATGGTCATTTTGCAGGACTCCTCACCTATCTATAATTACGACCAATATTACAGACTGAGACACACCCTCGCCAAGTCTGCCACCCAGTTATAGAAAAGCATGACAGCATGTAGCAACTAGCACCTCTAACATGAAAAATGACTGGGCCTTAAACTGAACTCACCTTCGCGGCTCACATTTTCCTGCCTGCTGTTGTTTTGGCCAGATGACGAGTCCTCGCAGACCTCGAGCTTGCACAGAGGACATAACGCATTGATCTTCAGCCATTTGTCCACACACTCAGTGTGGAAGAGATGGGAGCAAGGCAATCCCCTTAACTCATCATTGTCCACATATTCTGCCAAGCAAATACAACATGCCTGCACCCGATTCATTTGATGAGTAAAGACAGCTTGTTCAGACATAATAAAAAAGGTAAATTCTGTACTGTGCAGACGACCTTATCTCAGGGAAACAAAACAAAAGATCATTGGTCGTATGTATACTACCACAAAGATTAGAACTAAGAAGCCAGAAAGACTAGTGAGGCTGGTGGAGTGCTAAGCTTCATTAACTCTAAAATTAAGTGGATAAGTAGGTTAAAAGAAATTCCCAGGATAAGGGAAGGATAACCTTACTTGTAAGAGATTATATGAATCTAGACTATTATTGTTATCAGTATGACTAAATCGTGAGCACCAAGAGATGTCAGTCTGGTCTCATCTCCATACTGGCACTAATCAGGGGCGAAGCCATGAATTTAGTTTCGGGGTAACACAACTATAATGGGGGTAAAATTTGTTAGCTTGATTGAGTCAAAGCTGTATTTGGACTTGGTCTTTTTACGGCCTTTTTATACAATTTTGTTTTAACTTTTAAAGGTCTAACCTAAACTATATGCTAACAGTTACGTTGAGAAATAAGAAGTTAATTTTTGTTTTCTTATATGGGGTAGCCGGTGCCACCCCAGGTTACACTGTAGGAGCCCCTGGCACTAATTGTGGTCCAACACATTATTACTAAGATCAATCAAAACTAATTTTCCTTTTATTTTTCTTTTTGAAGGTGGGGGAAGTGGCTTCTACAATCAACAGATATTCGCAAAAGATTTGAACTTCTATCGGCTGAAATTATAAGGGGACTAAAGGATGCACATCCCACTATACCTACAGGTAGAACTTACCGCATCTTCTTCAGATATAACAAGCTCCTGATGAGTTCCATCACACCCGTTTTTACTAGCTCGCAAGCATAAATGTTTATCATCACTGCTTTCCTTCTGACTGAGCTTGAACGTGTAGGTTGGCAAAGCATCTATGGTTTCTGTGCTTGCTCCCTTAGTTTTTGAGAGATCCTCTCTAATGCCCATTACTGAAATAATGCAAGGTAGGCAACAAAATATGGTAGCACACAATAAAAATGGCAGCGCATACCCAATGCAGCTGAAGGTAAGGAAAACTATACATAACCTGCAGCAGATCACAAAATAATTAGTTAACTGAAGAAAAATAGAAGCAGAAAGAACAGGGAAATCAAGATTATTTACCTATACAACTTTGGAGCTACGGAGGGAGAGGAGTGTGCCCCAAAAATCCACACATTACCCACCACAAACCACACTGCAAAGAAGCAATCCAAAGCCATCTTGAAGTGGTCTACTATTCCATTGAGTCTGCAGATGATAATATCTTTCAGATTCAGTAACAAAAGATCACGCTCAATTGTTGATGTAACATAGACATTAATCAAGCTCTATTGGTAGAGAGTTAGAGATCTTTAGAACCTCTTAGAAACTTCTATCCAAGTTCAGTTAATATTATGTCAATCCACTGAGAAGGCGTTTGGTTATCTTTCAGCTATAGGTTTGACAGGAAAAGCCCCTCAGTGGCCAGAGTACTACCCGTCTACCTCCCATCCTCCCTACTTTTTTAAGCCTCCATTTTTTTCATCGGGTCCGGGTNNATTGGATGATGGCAGATATATAGAAAGTGTGCAGTAGGCTTAGTTTATTCATCCTCTTTACCCTTAAATTCAAACATGTGGGCGCCAAATGGAGAAATCTCATCTTCTATACCTATTCTAACAGCACATCTCTACAGATAGATGGATGAGAGGAATACACACTACAAAGGTCACCAGTTGCTGATGAGTGAGGACAATAATCATTGTGGAGAGTCGGCACAGGAGAGAGAGAACGGGGTGTCTCGTTGAGGTAATAGAAGATAAAGACAGAACAATGAGGCAATCATTGAACATATGTTGGGGACGTTGTGGTATTAAGCATGGATTCTAAGCAAGGGAGTGGTCTACAGATAATTCAAGTACAGGTTTTTAATTTTTACTATCCTATTAGTACTCCTGATGATGATCGCATACCTGTTCAGTGATCCAAATTCCAAACACCACTTTAAGCTGATCCTCATTCTTCAATATGACCCAATCCATCTTTCCTCTTTATAAAAATTACCATCTGCTTTACTCCATACATTTTTAATCGTTTTCACATATGCTACATGTTTATCCTAGAAAGGCTTATGAACGCAAGCATGCAGAGGTTTTTCCTACGGTGTGTCAACCAAAATGACCAGCGATCTGCAGGAAAGATGTTCAAAAGGGAGGGGGGAGGAGTTGCAGCAATTATATAGTTTAGTAGTTCACTCAAACAGATTACTTGTTTGGAGCTAATTCCTTGATGTAATACACCTAACTGGAGCCAAAAAAAAAAAAAAAAGAAAGTGGAGCCTAGTGTCCCCATTCCGCCCCACGGCCTATACCACACGATACACATTTTAGGGTTGTGTAAAAGGAACCTAAGTTTTCAATGTTCCCAAGCCAACCATGGTCAATCAGAAGTACAATTAAGACTTATTTGTGAACATTATCAGCAGACTACACATAAGTTCAGCATCAGCCATCTGAAATTAATTTAAAATCTCTTCTGAAATGGCTAACACACGCAGATGGATGATAGCCACTGATCATGCATTCCAACTTGATAGGCTTCTCACTATTTATTTTGTGTCAGTCGCATAACATAAGAAAACCAAATATTTCAATGGAAAACTATGTATGCCTAAGGATAACTTTTAGTTCAGAGAAAGATAGCATATAAAACCATGTACATTCATATCGATACAAGAGGAGTTAAGAAGACTATTCTTAATTTCCTTCAAGAACCAGCATGACAACCAAAGAAATGTGAGACTACAACTGTACAACAGACTAGATATATAATTACCAAAATCCCTCCTAAGATGAGAAACAATAGCTTACCGTGCACTCATTCTTCTTCTCCTTTGCCTGTTCCTTGCAACTCTATGTGAGTTCTGATGACTATCTTCTTCATGAGTGACAGACAATGATGTGGACATAGCTTCAGAAGCCATGCTCCCTGTAGAACTTTGATGTGATTGAACTGAAAATCGTTCACGAGCCTGGTTGATGTTACGAAGACGCCAGTACAGAATAGGAAGTGTTGCAAGACAACCACATGCATAACCCACAACCCATGCAAAAAGTGGAGCATCTGTACTCTTGTATCTTGACAACGACAAAATAACAACAGATGCAACAATTTGAGCCAGAGTGACAATTAACTCAACCGAGATCCATAGACCAGAGTTTAATGGGCTTGTGTAACCATAAGCATCACCTCTCCCCACAGATAAGGAATCCTGGGAATCTAATCTTCTACTGGAAGATAAAGACTGTGACGAGTAAATTGGCTGAACACTACCACTTAATGGTCTATCTACAGTATTCTCTGATGCCGCCTGATTCACACAATCAACACCATTAGATGAACCTGCTGGAGCATTGCTGGCAACAGAAATGTCAATTACATGCTCACTACGATCAAGATCTTCCAACCTCTCCATCAGCAAAGGGAACTGATCTCTTGCCGTCTCACTATGTGATACCAGCAGGCGAATGCCCATCAAAGTAAGGAAACCACGACGAATACAGCGAATGTGGCATAGAGAGGCAGAAATCGTCTCACTTGCCCTACGCCTTTCAACTCAAATCTCTTCCTTATTCTATAATAAGTGGACTTGACTTATAAGCTCCCCAATCACCACTCAACAAGAGCACCTAGCATGAGCAGATACAGGATACCATCAATCACATTTTGCTTAAAGCAGCAAACCGAAAGGCCAAATCCATAATCAACATTACTTCAGTTCTGGAATCTATTGCCATTTATATGAGCTATGTTCCAACAAAGATCTAATTCGAGTTTCTAAAATTCAACCCAGCGCCGAAATTCAGAGGTAGATGCATATATCATCTCAAACAAATTCCACAGACAACACAAGAACCCCATACTAAATCCATAATCATGTAAAAGTTCAATAAATCTCATTTCTTTTGTTCTCCCACAGTAAACCCCAAAATGGGTCATTGTCAACAGATCTACTAGACTCCAACTAGCAACAAAAACTTCCACAAAACACCATAAACCCAACACAAATAACTACTAAAAAACACTAAAATCACAGAAAATCAACCCAACAACAATGAGACAAACTCAAACCATCAAGATCATAACTTTCCAAGCTTAACCAAGACCCTTTTAACCCAACTTTCACAATCTACAACAAAAAAGCTACCAAACCCAAGTTGCAGAATTACTTTAACAGTCCATACTTAACATGAAACAGTTAAAAACAGTTAAAAGTAACAAAAGTGTGAGCAAAAAATGCTAACTGAAGAAAAGAATAATATGAAGTGTAAAATCATAGACAAAGTATTAAAAGTGAAGACATAAGATAGAAAGTGTTTAAGAGTGTTTAAGATCTTACTTCAGTTTAGTTTAGTTTGTGTCAGAGAGTGTTGCTTTGTGACGTTTCAGATTTTCTCAGCTCATGTTACTTTTTCTGTTATTGTTATGCTATGTACTTAACTACTTACTGTACAACTTATGTAGGAGTTACATTATTATAGTAGCAGCTTTTTATGTGTGTGTTACTTTTTTCAACTCTCTGACGCAAACAGTGCAAAAGAAGCCTGAATGATCAGGAGGATACGGCATTCCATTGCATTATTATTATGGAAATTTTGTTTAGTAGTCTATGCTTTGCTTACTAGTAATGTTATGTCACCTTCAGGAAATTTCCTAGACGTTACTCTAGTTATGATTTTCCTCCTATAGGTCTGTCTTTAATTCTGCAACTATGATTAGTTGGAGCATTAAGAGAATATATGTTTATTATAATTTTGTGACTAATTTTGGGGGTGTATAGATTAAGTCGAAATCAAAATTCGTAAATCGATATTATGTAGTAGTTTGGTTAATCACTCGATACAAATAAGTTTGTTGAACGCTAAAATAAAGCAGTTAACGGTTCAGTTATCTTTTAGACAAAAATAAATAATGTGAGACTAAGTTTTAGACCTAAAAGCCCACCTAAACTTCTTACGTTAAGCTTTGTCCTTCTCTCTTTTTTCAAATTCATTTCTCTTTTCTAATTCTCTTCTTTTGGCTACAAATATGTTGTACACCGTTAGAGATATTATTTAATTTTATATATTGAACCTAACTCATGATTTATCAAAAAATCAAGGGGCAGAATAGTCAATTTGACATTCTTTTTCAAAATACAAACTTCAACCCTCCTTCTCGTTTCTCACTCCTCCTAAACCAACTTCATACACTCCCTATCCCAATTGAACCCTATACTCCAATACATCTCCGAACAACCCCTACCCCAAACCAGCCTAGCATGAACTCAACTCCTAATAGTATGACTACAAGACTTATCCTGCAACGCGATAGGACCCATCAAACTTTGTGGGCAGAGCTTCACAGCACAACCGCAAAAAAAAAAACTTTCACTCTAGGCAAAACATTTGCACTCCATATTCTATGCTACTCAAAATCCCCCCTCCCCCTCCATCGCCGATGAAGACGCCTTTTCCTGCAACAAGATAGCGCCGTCAATTGATCTCACCGAAAATACAATATCCTTTTTTAACTCCTAGTTCACTGAACCAACACTATTTCACATACTAAGAAGAAAACTAAAGACTCAATATTGCAAAAATGGAAGACAACACTCCCTATCCATATTCTCATGTGTAAAGACCATTTTTTCTTCTTTCTTTCATAATTTCCTTTGATAACACTAGCAAGAATATACTCTATATGACATAGAAATATTTGTTGCTCTTATATTTTCAATGAGAGCCCTTTACTTTCATATTTCTCTCAAAATATAAGCCAAAAAGTTAAACAAATTTGATATCATGAATGTATTTTTCCTACAAATTGAAGGATATAACTTTCATATCTTTTAAATTTTGAATAAAAAAATTGATGGTCAAAGACAATTAAAATGTGATAATTGCATACATCCTTATTATGTCGGAGGGGATTCTATATTTATTAGGTGCTTGGTAGTCGGCTTTTTTTGGCTGCCGACTTTCTATAGGTGGCCTTCCTGCAATCTTGTCCCAAACAATCTTGTCTCATTCATTGTGGAGGAACCCTCAAAAGCTGATTTTGCCTACTCAGGTCATGATGAAATTTCGGGCTTTTTTATTAACTGGGTTCATAAGAATGGTTTTATAAGCATTTTACTCTCATTATTTTTGACGCTGTCACAAACTAAAAAACTAAAATTCTCTACCTGCACGGCTGAAGCTAAAGAAACCAGGTTCATATATCCTTCGAGTTTGGTTTAGGATCATCTGAATTCCCGAAATGAAACCGGATCAACAAATGGTCCAAGTTTGGTTTAGGCTAGCAATCTTTTGGTGTGTGGACTTACAAGGGGGCATATACTTAGCTGCTTACTTAAAAAAAAAAATTGGTGCAAAGCTGCTTGCTTTAAAACTAAGGTAGCAGCTTGATACCTTGCCCACCTAAGATCTCCCCTCATTGCTGTGCAACATTCACAAATCACCAAGTGTACACAGGTGGAAAATAAGGCCCTCCTAAAGTTCCTTTGTGAAAAGATCTATCATATAAATAATCTAGAGAGCAAAAAAAAAGGCTACTTGAAAGATTAAACTAAGACGTCAGGCCTAAGCCAAAAGTACCAAGAGGGTAACTACTATTACTATGTTATTGTCGCAAACCTATAGCTTCCAGTGTTCTACTATCAGCACTTTGCAGACGTGAAATCTACTGTAGTATGACCAAAATTTTCACATTGGATCGTTTATACAAGAGAAATACTGAGTGTCTGAAAACGAATACAACAATGGAATGGACCAACTCTAGGCTGTCAATTCTCTGACGATCACAAAAAGGAACCTGAAATACAAAACTTCTGTAACCCTCCTGCATCCTTAGGTAGAAGAATCAAACCCCATAGTATGTAACCATCATGACCCAAAGCAAGGATCTCACTGAAAGCACATCTCGAGGGGAAAAAAATTAAAAAATCCTAGTCACAACGGACCTAATTATACACATTTGCAAGGAGGTGTATCGATGACCATGAAGAGCAGAACTGAACCCGAACCTCCAGAGAATCAAAAACTTGATCATCATTTGCGTATAATCCAGGAGGGCGTCTCTTTGATTGCTGCCACGCCTACCCTTTTACTGTCCCAGTGACTCAGCCAAGTTGTTTTCTGAACAGGCGAGTGCCATCCTTACAGAACAATCTGCTTTGCAGGTCTTATCTGGCATGTCAAATTTTTAGGTCCTTGATTGCGTCTAGTTTCCCATTCTCTGTCATGGAACCAGTAAGGTCTGGGTGATTTGTGGAGCCGTTTTCAGAATTTTGGCTTACCGAGTTGAGATGGGCGTTGGAGACAGCAGAGCTTTGCCTGCCTTCAAAGTATACAGAATAAGGAAAATACTCTGCGCAGCAAATCTTCCATCCTGCAGGAAACAGATGGCAGATCGATTGAGTAAATCTAAACAAGGAAAAACTAATATAGCAATTTACGGCAAAAGACTTGAGAAGGGAAAAAACTGACTGGTAAAACGTAGTGGGTAGTACTCAGTTAACTATAAGAGTATGTGAGATGAACTAGCGAAAGTAAAGTAATTGTGTCTCAATGCAAACTTTAAAGAACCTTCAATTCTGATGCATTTGCATCTACACAGGGACAAATTATTAAGCTACTTATTAAGAGTATATATATATGTGACATGAACTGGTAAAACAAAAGTGTGGTGTCTCAATGCAAACTCTAAACAACATTCACTCTTATTCCCTTTGCATCTAAACATGGATAGTTTATTAGCTACTTCTGCATCTTTTAAAAACAGTACGTGAGTAATATTTATGCCCACTGCCTCTGTTATTTACATGACATCGCTTTCAATTGATGTACAAACAAACCTAAAAATCAGAGTGAATCTGTAAGTTTGTAAATCTGACAAACTGAGATACTAAGATTTTCAAATCTGCAATCTGATCTAATTGCTTCAGAAATCTTTGCAGACATGATAATCAGTTTTAAGCACTTCATGCAATTGCGAAACACATGACTTACAACCAAAAGGCTTTGACAAACTTACTAGATGCTGCATCCTTGTCACACAAAACACTTTCCAACAGCTTATGAACAGCAATACAGTCCTTAAGCTTCCATTGCCTAACAGATCCAGTAGCTCCATCTCTGCAGAAACACTAATGTTTTAACAACCAAACAGCAATAATGACATCCAAGATAACAATATTAGCCAACTGTGAAGGATGGAAGCATATATATTACTTTGAAACCACGTCATTAGAAGAAACATTGATTAACTTGACAGCCTCTGACTTCTTATTTGGTTCCAAAAGATAAAACATTTCTGCAACTGCTGCTCTGTGCACCAATGAGTCTGCAGTAACACCAGAAATTAAGAAGTTGAACATATTTACAAAAGAGTAAGGGAAAGAGTACAGGATTTCATGCATTTTCAACAAGCACCTTCATGTTTCTTCAAAAATGACATGTTTGCTTCCACGAGAGGTTTCTCGTGCACTTGACTGCATATATATTAAAAAAAACATTCAGCATAAACTGGATGGATCAAATGGAAAGACGTGTAGTAACCCTCAGAACACTCAAAAACCTGATAGAAGGACGTTCAGCTTCTAAGACATTCCACACAAGCCGTTCAGCATCAGAGACTGGAGCAGGCATAGAGCTGACCTTGTTGAAGAATCTTATCTGTACCCGACAACAAAACCCATAATTAATGATCAGTGGCACAAATGGCCAACAGAAAACTTCAGCAGAGCTTCAATATAGAACCAAACCCTATGATTTTAGTCATTCCTAGTGAAAAGAGCATACCAAGCAGCGATGTGAATCTGGATTTTCCGCATCTAATCGCAATAAATTCTTCATTGCCTACAAGTAGGATGAATATTAATTTAGCAACAGAACAAATCAAGTTTGACTGCTGAAATAAGTTTATCATATTTAAAATGAAGGTGTTGCAATCAGATGTTCCAATGGACTACAACCTGCTGCAAATAAGAGATGACTCACAAGTTTTTTTTTAAAAAACGTGGTAATCAAAGATGACTGCCCCATCTTAATAAAGTTACAATCTGAGGAATTACCTGAAAAGCGAGTAAAATCTTCTGCCTTCTCATGTTAACTTCGAAAGATAGCAAATGTGTCTCCAAAGAATCTGG
Organism: Corrigiola litoralis; assembly: GCA_901111285.1. NCBI lineage: Eukaryota > Viridiplantae > Streptophyta > Magnoliopsida > Caryophyllales > Caryophyllaceae > Corrigiola > Corrigiola litoralis. The sequence continues at coordinate 15,938 of CAAKMY010042203.1, forward strand.
TGAATTTTTCTGAAGCAACTTCAAATACTTTGTCGCTTCCATCAAGGGGTCTTCAACCTACAAGAAGTTGGTATGTAATGTACAGTAGAACACTTTCAAGGCCACAGATAAGGACATGTCAAAGAAATTTAAGAAAAAGAACCTGTAACAGTTTCTCCCCATGAGGATCAGGATCCACAGCTTTGACATTTCGCTTTCCAGATTTAGAGACATTGGTTGTACTTGTTTCCTCATTTTTACCTTCTGCCTCCTGAACATATACAGAAATCAGGTTAGCTATTATGGAACAAATAAATTAACACAGACCACAAAAAGCTAAAAAACACACTTTCTTAGCTCGGGCTTCTGCCTTTCTCTGCTTCTGTCTAATTTTCTTTTTCTGAGAAGCTGGCAACTTTGACATCTCCTCTTCTTCTTCAGTAGCTGACTTGGAAGGAGAATCAAACAGCTTAATATAACACCTGCACCAACAAGCAAACAATCCTCAAAGACAGAAAACAAGCAGAAAAATAATAGTGACACTTTTACCATCCTCAAGAGACATTAGCCAAATGACTTAGATCACTAACACATGCGGAAACCAAAGTGCAAATAAACGACAAGGTGAGACTATGGCAACCCTATGTAGTATGTAGTACTCATGAACTTAGATTTTAGTATCAAATTAGATATTATAGCCTGCCTGCTCAGAGTATCAACATTTCAATGCAAAAGCAATATTGTCATAAGATAGCTGAAAGTTCACTTAAGATTTAGGCTAAGACGAACGAATGATGGACAATGAATTATAAAGAATGTGACAGAAAGAAAAGCTTGAGAATAAGACAAAATTCATCATTGTTGTTTGAGAGCACACCATAAAAAGATGTAATTGAGACAAAACACTGTTTGTGTACCACACATGCTATTTTTCACAATATTTTAAAAACGAAATATGAAGAAAAACCAAAAAAATCTTCCTATCTGTTTGGAAATACTCCAAAACAATTTAGGGTCACTAGACCAAGCCACATTCATACATCCCAGAAAGATGACAAGGCCACGGAGACACATGTACATGTCACAGACTCACAGCAGCATATTCCAGACACACCTATCTTGCAAAGTACGCTTTTGAGCAATGCTTGAGAGGCAAAGCAACGCGTAATAATTCTCAACATGAAATTCAAAATTTTCCAACACAGAAAATGTGCACAGCCATGTAAAAGGTTTTGGTTTGGACAAGTAACAGGATCCATGCTAAATTCTACTAGAACAAAAGACACAGAGAAAGTGATCATAAACTAGCCAAGAGTTCGTAATGGGAGGTTCACAAAGACAGACTATTCTCCAGAGCTTTGGATTGCTTTTAATCATGCAGCAATGTACTAATCAGCACAAAATCATGCTCCTTATGCCTCCAGAAAATACATTCCACACGCACCCTTCACTTACAACAAGTACAGTCGTATGCACAAACAAACTTTAATTAGCACATTACACTTAATAATCACGAAAATTGTTATGAATACATTCTCTTTGAAGTGAGGGGTAATAAAATCCTTTGAAGAACAGAAGACAGAACAGGAAAGGAGTTATAACTCTCAAGCATACTTAGAGAACAAGAGCTAAACAATCACGAAAACTGTTACGGATCCATTCCATTTGAACTGACGGATAAGGGAAATCCCTTGAAGAACGGAAGACCAGAACAAAAAAGGAGTTGTAACTCTGAAGCATACAAAAAGAATAAGACCACGAGCTAGATATTGACAACGGCATTGCAAGAGACAGAAGCAGAAGAAGAAAAAAAACAGGAGATGAAGAGAATCGAACAGTAGTTTCCAACTAGCTTTTACCACAGGACAGAAGACAAGATCCACTTAGTGACACCTGGAGAAAGAAGATTCACCTGATTGCTCCACATGCAGCTTTGTGAAAATATGCGTGCGCATGCAAATGGTCTTGGAACTTCAGCATTTCAACGTACGTTCTCAAAGTCATTTTTCTTAAACAATAAGAATGAAAATCAAATTGGTCTTCAGTAATATCAGAGTAGTGTTTCTCCACGGCCAAGAACTTTTTTAGTGCCCTTCCAAGATCACCTTGTCTGAAGTAGCTCTCACCAGATGCAAGCTCATACCTTATTGAGAGAGAAGAGAGAAGGGTTACTACAACGATTACAGAATTAAGATCTTCACCTTCTTCATGTTTCAACGAAAATTTCAGTTACTCTAGCAAGACCAGTTACATACCACATGCACTGCATATCATACAAGTTATTGTGTTGATCCCCATCTTTTGTAAACAAGACAGCTGTCTTTTCAGCTAGAGTGACCTGCAAAAAGAATTGTCAAATAACAGAATAAAAACATAAATAGAAGCAAGAAAGAGATAGCACCTAACATGCAAGTCTTGCTGTAGAAAAGCGATAAACAATCACCTGATCAGCTTGAAGCATACGCTTCACACATTCACTGTTTACATAACGATCAGCAAGATCCATACACCGGGCTTCATCAGCCAAAGCAGAAGCTGCTATCAAGTCACCGGCATGCTTAAGAATTCGGCTCTATGATAACAAAATGAACAACATGAGCATCAAAGAGAGAACAGATAGATGGTAAATTTTTCTCTATATCACAAAAGAAAAGACCATTGCCCTACTTAAACACACATTACTCATTGACCACACAATGATGCAAGAGGCTAAAGAAGAGACCATCTCGCAAATACAGTACAATATCAAAAAATTGTGAAATGCTGCCCGAGATGCATACCTTGACAGAATAAAGGTCAATCACTGTAGGGGTGTGGTTTATAGCTTCATCAATTTTAGCAAGTGCAATTTCATATTGACTGCGTCTATCATAATGCTGCATAAACCATGGAATTCATGTAAGTTGAAAAGGAGGCCTTCCTGCGATTCACAGTAGAATATCTGTCAAAAGCATACCTGTGCCACAAAAAACAAAGTCCACATGAATGTAGAAGGAGGCTCTTTCTCCGTCCTGTAACAAAAACAAAAGCACAAAGTGTAAAACATTCATCCTTCACTTCCATTGGAGTAGTATACACACAAGGAGAAGCCAATACTGAGCATGAAGAAAGTAATCAATTATGTACCACAAGGTGTAAGAAACTGACTTACTTCCCAGGGTAACATCCTGTTGTTTTTATTGAATCCTCCATGTGCAATATCAACTTCTCAATAATGTCTGCCTGTTAAAAGACACAAAATAAATTAGTATAAACTAGAACACAAATCAATCATACCCCACCACAACCCTAACTCCTTTATGAAAAAGGAAACAATAGAACGCGTTATTGGGGCAAGAGGAGAAATGTAACTGACACTACTTTTAAAAAAATTACAGTTCACTGACCTTTCCAGGTTGATCATACAATGGAGACAGGTCGGAAAATAAGGAAGGAACTCCCTGCAAGCAACAAACAGCAAGCATGACTTACCTGATCAAGTCAAGACCACATTTATGGAGTAACAATATAATACCTTTGTTAACAGAGGCCGGATATAATTCTCTGCAGCTTCCTGAAACTTCTCTCCTTGTAGAAAATCAAGTGGGATTCGCTATAAAAGAAAACAAAAGAGAAAGAGCGGAAGACTAAGCATCAGTCATAAGAAAGCATTTTGCACAAAAGAAACACAAAGCCAGTACATTATGAATCCCAACACTTAAACACGACAAGAGTCAAGACAATGATTACAGATCAGCAGAGAAAAAAAAAGCAAAAGAATAACACGAATGCCAACAATATGACAGGATTTTCAGACATTTAAAGAGTGCTACTCAAGCGTATCACAAATCTAGGAACTCAATTGGAAAAAGTAGACACTAACCACTTGAAGAGAGCAAAGAAACAGATAAACAAAACAATCATAAGCTAACCTTAGCAGCAGATGACCAGCTAAATTCTTGCTGTAAAGATCGGTACAAGGCATCCAGTCGCTCTATCTCGTCAGAAGAATACTGTTGCTTTTCTGAATAAAGTCCATGACATCTTTGCAACCCTTCATAGTATCTACATTATTGAAGTAGAGTAAAAATGTCAAGAGAGAAAGAGCTTAGTCAGTTCATCATCCCTAGTCGGTGATGCACAGGTGCAGATCACACATAGATTCGTAAGAATATATAAAACAATACAAGAATTAGATAAGGAAAATATTATTAAGTAATTACAAATGGGCCCAATGCCTCTGAAGTAGAGATATTGGAGTCCCTTGAAAGGGCCCTAAACAATAGCCCAAAAAGAAGCTAAGTAGACTACACGTCCCCAAACATACTCCATGGAATGACTACTTTCCGATAATAGTCAAGGATTACATTCAATCTAAATACACCAAAATGTAGCCAACATAGCACACTTGCAAAGAAACCTACCCTCTTTACTTCCACCCCACCCTAGATAATTACCATGAAGAAAGACCACCACAGGAGGACAAACCCACTCCTCACTGAACCCATCAATTTGATCAAAATTGTATAAGTGATATCATATAATTAATAGAAGATGTACGTAATTCGAAGTTTTTTTACACATGATATATTGTTCTCTTGTATATTAGTGTCCAGCAAAAAGCACGCAACTTCAAAGGAATTTTAAATTTCCAAATACCATTCAGAATCGAACTCAAAGGGGATGGTGTTGGCCGACAGGCCTGAGTCAAACAAACAACGAAAGCAATCCGAAAACTAAGTCTAAACTAATCTCTCACAAATAAGTGGCCACTAACACAACTTACAACTACAGGAGTAGACATATCCAGAAGACTATATACTCAGCTTGAAAAACAAGAGATGTAAGAATAGCAGAAACCTGTAATTGTCAGGGTTCATGGAAAGCAACACCTTGTAAAGCTTAGCAGCTTCTTCAGAATCACCAAGTTTAACCAGAAGAGAAACCTCTTGCTCCTTGTACGATATTTTATCACCCTATATTTACAGCATCCATAAAATTAATTAAGATTGTATGCTACAAAAAAAGGTACTGCAAAGGGTGATTATATATATTCATCTCACAATTTTATTTTGCTTTCTGTGTAATTCCTCAAGAGCCCTCTCCACAAATCCACATTCTTCTAGTAGAGAGACCTGAGAAAGCAAAAACATAAATGTCATAACTAAAGTGGTTCGACAAAGGCAAAATCATAAAATGGAAGGCAGATACAAAAATGCAAAACAACTATTAAACAAATATTGAGATCGGACATGTCTGTATAAGAGGAAAACACAGCCCACATGAAATGTCGTACGAAGAGCAAGAACAGTCACTTATGTATGGCCTCTTATACTCTATGATACCTCTTTCGTAGCCACATTATCCAACAGGAACCCGATTCATGACAGAAACACCTCCTCTCTCCCCCTTTTTCTTATTCTAAGATGAGTATATTATTAATAGGAGGAGGAAAAGTAGAAACAAAAGATCCTGGACGTCCAGGTAATTTCACAGATATAAAGTACCTTGTACAGCAGCATCTCACTGTGCTCGCAACGCTCATTGTCTGGTGGATAATCATCCTCTAGGGTCCCTTCATAAGCCTCAAGAATTTCAATTGCCTTTGAAGCACTAAAATCCAAAAAAGAACAGTAAGAAAGTTAAAGTTCCACGACTTCAAAAACCACACACAAGAAGTGACCCATAAAAAGCAAAATGACCCAGTAAAAAGCAGGGGAAGACACATGCAAAATTTCAAATATTACAAAGTTACAAACACATCTAACATTTTTTTGTAACAACAGCAAAGAGTAATAGCCTAACAAAAGCCCTAACGTCTGAATCATTAACTCTTCCAGATCCCTCCTCAATTTCAGACCTAGGTTTTTCTTTGAAACCCTGATTTTTTTTATGCATTTTGGAAACTTCTTCTCAATTCTTTCATGGCCAAGGCTAAGGATCCAAAGGTCGTAGCGTCCCTTTCATACCCTATCCGGCTCCACCGTCAATGTCTGACGACACGCGACACAGCCCTTTTCTACCGTGTCGGAGTATCACAGCAAAATGGTGTACTCCAAAAGAAATAATGACCTCGTAATTAATTCCTATCACTGAAGAATTTAAGACCTTCATTCCATGTTTAGAGGTCATGAAAGTCCTAGAGGTGGAACTAAAGAAATTTCTTTAAAATTGGAACTTTATTTAGCGTTGGATCACCTACTTTGAAGACCAATCGAGTATTTGCAGTTGCCAAATCACAATATACTAGCAAAATATATTAACATATAAACACTTACATTCTTATAATATACATCTCACTGAGTATCATGAGATCGTCCTGATAGGTAAGGCTGATTCAGAAAAGGTTGGGGGATTGTGTGTCAACAGAAGTCCACTAGAAACCAAAAGGTTTAGCGACAGTTCTCCAGAGAATCGAAAACCCATCCTTGAGAATCTATTCTTGTCATATTGTCCAGCTAAACCAATTACTTTCATGACAGGGTGATGAGTAAATTCTCCAGACATGCTAGCATCACATGTATACGTCTATCTTCTTCTAAGGACATTTTGACTTCTTTCGGTACACCAGCTACATTTCGAGCAAATAAAAGGTTCAATCAAGCTACATTTTGAGCAACTACTTTCCATCTACTTATAGAGACAACACTCAACTTGTGAAAAGTATGTGCAACTGCCCCCCTTCAGATGCATCATTTTGAATCAAAATTTACTATGATCTTCTTCAACTAATAGAATTTAGGCACAGGACATGCCCCTTGAAGCCTAAACCTCTACCTCCCGAACAAAAAAGAAGGGAAGAGGAAGAGAAAGGGAAAGAGAATTCGAGTGTGACCCATAACCTTTGTGCATCACGTCCTTCCAACTTCCAAACATAAAGAACCTAAAAAATTTCAACTCTGAGGTCATCACCATACTTAATATACATAGTTATCTCCACCAAAACCTCAAGGGAAGAAAACGAGACAAGGGAAGAAACCAAGCCATGCACATTTTTCATTATTACCAGCATACCTCTCACTCATCACGTCCCTCATACCACAAAGAAACTTATCAACCTCATTCTCTGCCCATAATAATTCTCCAATAAATGGAAACCAACCAAAAACACATCACAACTCCCAGTTATACACTTATACCTCAATTTATGTTAGGCCAACATGCCCCAACTTATTATGCCCATCATAAGCACAAACTGACCCTCATCAAATGTTCGAGTTGCAGAGTGAAAACTGACCTTCATATCAAGCGAGCTTCTATATTCCCTAGAGACACTGTGAAGGACCGACTTGGAGGACAATTAGCAAATAGAAACAAAGCGTAAATTGATATACTAAAGAAGAGAATAGGCACAAAGCAAGTATCTCCATGGTAATTCACCTACAACATATATGCAGCAGCTAAACTCTCCTTGAATAGAAAGAAAATAGAAAAATGTCCAAGCCTCTAAATAGACTTCATGCTCAAAATAACATTTATATACCTTACTAAATATCATTGAAAATCATTGACAAGGACACCAAAGTCATACAGATAGCAATCAGACGAGAGTTTGACATGCGAAGACAAAACAAACCATACTTTGAGTTCAGATGATGCGCAACTGAGAAGCCAATCCAATTCATGCGATGATTGGGCTTTAAACTTAAAAGGCGCTGCCTTGTTTCAACAAATCCTGTCAAGTCACGCATTTGTGCCTGCATGAGAAGGAAAATAAGTTCTTAAAAAGTAAGCAAGATAGAAGAGAGGAAAGGAAGCCTCACATCCTGACAAGTCACGCATATGTATGTGTGGTTGGTCAATATGTACAATATGATATGTTTATTATGTTTAAAAATGTGTAAAATATGTTTTAAATTTGAGTGAATATGAATTCAGTGAAGGAAAATACAGTGCGTGCATGATATAACAATTGCACTAGTGCACTGCATAGTATTTAGTCTTTCGTTCCCCACTTCCCCCTTTTATCCCCTTTTAATTAGTTGATCATAACTCAAAGAAGATGCTAACTGACTGATTTTTCAAGCGCAAATTCAGCAAAAAATATAGCATGGAAGGGTTAACATAGTGAGCTAGAACATCAACATCTGTTCAATGAAAGTCAGTGAAGCAAGATTACCCAGACTTTCCAAGTAAGTGGTATAGTTGAAGCACTCCTCAAGAACAGAACATATAATCATATGATAAAGACCAAATACAGCACATTACCTGCAAGAGAGACAGATCCCGCAGAATTTCTATATTATCAGGATCAATCCTCAAGGCATTTCTATAGCACTTGATGGCCTCTCTGTATTCCCTATCCGAGCGATATAAAAGACCATAGACATGCCAGCAAACATGGCTTTTGAGATCATTCTGCAACAAGGTAATCAACGAATCACAATATTACTAAATGAAACAAAGTAAATGCAATACACATGTGACTAAAAGAAGAAGAGAACATAGGCAAACCTTCAATCCAAGCCTAACAAGCTCATACGCTTCTGGTTTGCGGTCCATGCAATTTAAAGTTAATCCCTTCATTGACAAGGTCTCTGCAACCCATTCACATGCACAAAGATTAATATCGATGAACAAGAGGAAGGGGGACAAAAAAGATTCATATGGGAAAACACCAGCGAGCTTAGCAACTAATTACAGAAGCAACAGTCCTACCTCCCTATGGACTCGACTCAATTCACTTTTATCAAAATACACAAAACAGATCAACACTAAAAGCCTAAATCATGCTTAACCATCAACCATAAAAAACTTCCTATTGCTATAACCCTTTTACATACTAGCATTCCCTTTGCTGTAGTGTTTCCAGCTTAGAAACTCAAGGCTGGTAACGATACAAATTTGAGTTAAAGATGAACGCAAGAAAAGATGGGACAATGAAAGCTGAAAACCAAATGGAAGTCCACGAAACACATATTTGCTCACTTAACAAAGCCATGGACTAGCGTCAAAGGGTGCTGGTAAAGACTAATGTCCAACAGCCACATCTTCAAGAGCGGCAATCAATCCAGCAGAAAAGCAATGAAAAAATGGTAAAGCAGCAAAAAGGAAGTGAGAAATAAAGACTATGATTCCTGGAGGTCATAGCATAGGAAACACCTTAATGTATCAAACACAAATTCTATACCAAAAAGTAAAAACAATATTTACCATCAACAATAGCTTCTACCCATGCAATCTAATTACAAAGGAAACACCAAACTAATGCTCACTGTCAGCTTCTTCAGCTGCATTTAAAAAAGAGAATACGTACATGGGAAATTACTTTTCAGGAGATTTGTTCACATACCTCCATGGTCTGGAAACTTTTTCAATATGGCATCTGCTGCCTTCAAACCCTTCTTGTATTGTTTAGTTTCATATGATTTCTGCAAAGGAGTATAAGAAAAGTGAGTATATACACATGATTCCAGCCTTCAATCAACAGGTAGAACAGTCCATAAACTTCATCCCGGAAAGAGATCAAGCAATAAAGTTAAACATAGTTAATTTTTAGAAGAAAAAAGACAAGAAAGCAAAATGCCAGTGACATAACATAAGAAACACCACTGCCGTACGCTTAGAACTACACCCCATGGGTCAAATCCATACGACTGCAATTACATAACAAATGACCACTTTAAGGAGTATTGTCTAAATGACAGAAAGATATCAACGCCAGCACATGCTACTAAAAGTAACTACTGGAGCTCCTAGAAAACTCTACAGAATAGATACCTAGCCGCTTGTAATTAACTTTCCTTCTAGCAACTTTTTCAACAACTATATCTGTAAACACTACAGTACACGTCACTCTCCAAACAACAAGAAAATCACCAAACTTATGAAACAAAAACACTCACAAAGCTCAACAAACCTCTGGCAGCATGAAGAATGCTAGTTCAAATCACTCATGCCCGCTTCAACAGAAAACTGTTGTGCCCACGTTGCAACCCCTTAAATGTCATTCCTAACATCAAGCAAAGTTCCTTTCACTCCTTAAGTCCTCATATTCAACCATCTTCCAAACCTCAGTTTTACCCATATTCAACTCTAGAATTAGAACTTATCTCGCCTCAATGGTCAAGCAAGAAGTCTGGAACTTATCATGTGCATAGCACAACATGACTTCCTAATACAAGAATAGCCTATATCACCCAGACCCTTTATTTTACTATACACTCCCATGTTGGACATTCAAAACTCTAAAATGGGTGCGGACACTCCATTTCATGCCTAAACACATGGATCGAACCATCAAAAAGGGCCCCAATCCAACTTTACAGCCTAACTAAACAGTATGACACATTAATGAATAACATAAGAAGCAAACATTTCTCAGTTCCAGACCTTTAAAATGCACTACCAAATTACAAGGTGGCCACATAGCACGAATTCCACATCACAAAACGATTTATACTCTTTGATACTATTTCCAAAATCCCAACAGACCAAAATAAATGAGGCAAACTTTTCACACTTGTATACATATACAATGCTCAATCGTGACAACAAGTACCAATTAAATACACAAATTAGCATTTACAGCTCATCACAATCAAAACATATTGAGCATTGTATAAACCCTTTAAAAAGATGCAAACTTTTCACAGTCGTAAACATATACAATGCTCAAGCATAACAAAAAGTACCACATCAAACACACAAATTAGCATTGTCCAGCTCATCATAATTCAAAACATATTGAGCATTGTATAAACCCTTTAAAAAGATGCAAACTTTTCATGGTCATTTACATTGATACAATGCTCAAACATGCCAAAAAGTACGAATCAAACACATAAATTAGCATTTTTCAGCTCATCAAAACTCAAAACATACTGAGCATTGAGTGACCTTTAAAGATGCAAACTTTTTCACGGTTGTATACATATATACAATGCTCAAGCATAATAAAAAGCACCAATCAAATACATAATTGGCATTTTCCAGCTCATTAAAAATCAAAACACTTTGTATGGAACCCTTTAAAAGATGCAAACTTTTACCAGTCATATACATATACACTATGCTCAAGCATAACAAAAAGCACCAATCAAACACACAAATAGCATTTTCAAGCTTGTCGAAAATCAACACATTTTTTATGATCCCTTTCAAAAGATGCAAACTTTTTGTGGTCGTACACTGGTACACATTCATACAATGTTCAAGCATAACAAAAAGCACCAATCAAAAACACAAAATTAGCATTTTCAAGCTCATCGAAAATCAAAACATTTTGTTTGAAACCCTTTACAAAGATGCTAAATTTCTGTAGTTGTGTACAATGCTCAATAACTAAAAGCATCAACTAAACACACAAACAGCACCAAACAATCACCTAAACAACACTCCAATACCTTTTTTTCCAGCTCACAAAACATTTAAACATAACTACAACATAGCACGTAGCGAAACTAAATACAACCACACTACAAATCAGCTAAATGAAACATAACTGACAATCATCAATTAACTAATAAATGAGTAACCATCTAGGGTTTAAGGAGGGGTAAGCTTCTGCGGTTCGTGAAATATACACAATGCTCAAGCCTAACACATGAAACCAATTAAACCCATAAAATAGCAATCACAAAACAACTTAAACAACACTCCAATTCAACTTTCCAGCTAAATGAAACATAGCAAACGACTCTCAGTCGACTCTAATCTAGCCTCGGGTTTAAGAAGGAAATTCAATGCTAAATATTCGCGGTCGTCACACATATACCGAATCCTCAAGCATCACACATAGAACCAATCAAACCTATAAATTAGCCATCACAACACAACTTAAGCAACACTCCAATTAAACTTTCCAGCTAAACTAAACATAGCAAACGACTTTCAATTAGGGTGTACTAATCTAGTCTAGGGTTTAAGAAGGGGAATTCAATGGTAAGTTTTCGCGGTCATCGACGTATACACAAAGCTCAAGCCTAACACATAGAATCAATAAAGCCCATAAATTAGCAATCACAACACCACTTAAACAAGAGTCCAATTCAACTTTCCAGCTAAACGAAACATAACAAATAATCCTCAACTACCTAACTAGAGTGTAATAATATAGTGATTAAAACGGAATTCAATACTATATTTTCGCGGTCGTGACATACGTACAATGCTAAAGCGTAACGCATAGCATCAATTCAACCCATAAAATCACACCACTTACCAACCCTCCAATTCAACTTTTTCCAGCAAAATGAAACATTAATCCTGAACTAACTAACTAACTAACTAACTAACTAAGTAGAGTGTGCAAAATATTCGCGGTGGTCGATAAATACAAGTTAGCAATAACAACAGTCCAATTCAACATTCCAGCTCAGCAATAAGGTAAACACATAGCATCAATTCAACCCATGAAATATGAATGCAACAGGACACGTGGCAGGCAGTATTAAGCTAAAGCTAAAAAGAAAGGTATTAATTAGAAACTAAGGAGTAAATGAATGAAAAGTATCTAGGGTTTAAGGGGATAGAAAAAAAAGGGAATAAAAATGAAAAGAGGTGGATCAATAAAAATAAAAGGGAAATTTTAATTAGGGGGGGTGGGGGGGGGGGACATACGACGATGAGTTTGAAGAGATTGGCCTCCTTGGAGGGGAGCGACGCGCCGCCCATTTGGTCTGTCTGCTGAGGTGGAAAAAGGGGGTTTATTAGATTTTATTGTTTTATTTACTAGGGGGAGGAAAGGGGCGTAGAAAGAGACTAGAGAGAGGTGGCGTATATCTGCTGCAACCCTACTACTACTACTGTTTCTACTGCATATGCTCAAATGCAAACACAACTTGAGTGAGAGTCTTTGTGTCTTTGTTTAACTACTTGTCTTGTCTTGTGTTTGTGGAAGGATGGGTATTGGACTATTGGGTTAGGGGACAACTTTAGCTAAACCTGCTTTTACTACTTGCTACAAGGGGTCTGTTCTCCTCAATTTGTTTCTACTTATTTTCAGGAAAAATAAGATAAGTTCAGAAAAAATAAGAAAAGTTCAGATAAAATAAGTAAAATTCAGAAAGATAAGTAAAAATAAGTAAAGTTCAGAAAAATTAGTGAAAATAAGTAAAAAAAAAAAGTAAAGTTGAGCTATGAAAACAACATGAATCAGGAAAAATAAGTAAAGTTCAGAAAAATTAAGAAAAAATCAGATAAGATAAGATAAGATAAGTGAAAATAAGTTGAAGAGAACAGGCCCTAAGTACTATTTCACTTGTAACTTTGCTTTATACAATTACACCATTTTGTTTTCACTCTAATTTTTTTCTTTTTTTTTTCTAAACTTTTTTGTTACAAAATTAGAATTTAAAGTTGGTGAGCATTTTACCTTCCGCGGACTGTAATGTTGGGCTCGATAGTGTTTGTAGGTGCTTTGAATATGTGAAATTTAAGGTTTGTAAGGATCATGATCCTGGACGAAACGGCGACCTATTTTTATTATGTGGTGGTGTCCGTCAAAAATTATTTTAGAATTTAAAATAGTATAAAAATATTATATGTTAAGTATCTAGATTATGGGTTTCGCCAACCTCGTTTCTTATAACCTTAGGAAAGACACTATCAATATTGTCATTGTAAGGCATGATGCTAATGTCATTAGGACTAAACATAAGACCCAAAAAGACATATGATTGTCTTAAGGGATTGATCCAGCATGAGTTTAAGGCATTAAGAGGGTTACCTAAAAGAACTTGCAAGGGAAGAAATAGGACAAATACATTATTATACTTAAGTTCTTTGTTTGTTGCAACATGTGGAAGGCGAGGTGTAAAATTTGCATCAAGGATCATGTTCTACTTTGTTTTTTAAGGCCATTGTTGGGAAAAATGCGATATGAGTATCGCAATCATCAAATGTCTCGATGACACCAATCATATCACTTTGAAATATGGGACTTGATTGAACTCTACGGTGAAAGAGGAATCCATTTGTCTCACATAAACAACTAGAATATCTCTCACTTACTCCATGAGCACTGAATTAACACTGTTAGACACATTCACTATTTCCCTCGAGTATTTGATGTGGGCTCTTCGGTCAAGATGTTTTAAACTGAGGGTTCGACCCTCGTAAAGACATTAAATGAAAATTGCAATAAAATATTTAACTTTCGTGTGCCATTTTATCCATGTCATTGGTTGAAATCCTCATGGCTAACTTCGGGTTTTGTCTGTTGACAAGCACAATCCTTCAAGATTAGTCACAATTGTAATCTGACCATTTGCCTTTTTTTTTTCCCTTGGTTTAATGAATGGTTGAGTTGCAATGTGATGTCACCTTTTCAACATACATGAGCTCTATCTTGAGGTGTGTCTCTATCTCTTCATCACAATTTACTACTTCGCGAGGCAACTCCGGTAGAAAACAAAGTTTAAATAAAAAATAAATTATCACGACAAAGTAAATCATGTTTTAGTAAAAAAAAAAAAGTTGATCTATTGAGTTAAAATTCTCCTATCAAATACAACAAAAGTATATAATAAATTTAATTTAGACCACAACCATCTAATTAGAAAAACTTAACTCAATATGCAGTAGATAAATAATTAATTACAAATCGTAAATTGACATGATAAGATTAGCTAATACTGCGTACTCTCTTTTATTGCATTTGTGTAGAAGTGACATTGAAGCCCACTATTAGTCATTGATGTAAGTGGGGTTTTTACTTTTTTGACTAGTTGTGTAGTCATTGCCTAGAAACAAACGCTTTTAGCGTTTTCTATAAAAAGAAAACCCATGACTCGTGAATGTTTTTTTGACCAAAGGGTATGCACGTAAGGTATGCATGTGCATAACCTCGGTGCATGGTGGATCTGCCACTATCCTCCATACCGAATAGCGCTTAGATAGATATTAAAGAAGTACAAGAAATAAAGTGCTACCAAGTACCTTCTTTCATACCTACAAGTCAATATCAAGAAAGTAAAAAAGCGTCTCAGTGGCGACCGGAGTGTAGGATCGCCTGTGAGCTTGGTTTTAATGTGAATCGTTGTTTTTTTTTTTCATTTTGTGCTTGAGAGAGAAAGAGCGTGTGTGAGAAAAAATAGAGTCCTATTGTCGTCATCTTTAGATTGTTGGAAGTCTTCATTCGACATACCATGAATAATGATCTTAGAGAGAGATATAGAAGCGTTTTTTTGTTATGTTGTCGGCATCTTAAGATTAGCAAAGTTTCCGTTCGACAGACCATGGATAATGATCTTTATCCTAGTATGATTCATACCAATGACTCAATTAAGTACTAGTATGGGATCATGAGATATTGAAGAGGGGCAACACAGAGACTATGTTAGGCCAAGACCACGCTGAAACTGTATGTTTTACTGTTCGAACTGTTACCTCTTGAAGGCCGGATTCAGCGATAGCAAAAGGCATCTCAAACGAACATTGTATTCGAACAAGTATCATCTTAGATTATGTTCTTGGAATCCTCTCAAATTTCCAGGCAAATTCTCTCTTATTTTTTCCATAGAAACCAACTTGTACAAACATTTATACTGGAATAACCACAAAAGTTCAATGCACAAATGATAATTTGACATTGCAAAACACTGTTAAGAACAGCACAAGGAGAGAGATATCTGCCAGCTTATAGATCTGTACAAAGTGAAATAAATCCTTCATAGTTGAGGCATATTGGAAGCAATGCTATCATAAGCATAGTTTATTTCATCTTCTGTCATTTCGACAGTTTCATCACTGTCATAGTCCATAGGATTCCTAGCTAAGTCTCTGGTTGTGTCAAGTTTGCCTTTTCCTTTATCACGACTTTTAGACTTGGGCTCTTTATTTGAACCATCAGAGTTCCCCTGCAGTTCCTCCTCATATATCTTCTTGCAAAAAAGAGCCTGCTTACGGAAATCCTCCTTAGAAGTTGAAGACGAGGAATTTCCAGTGCCTTGAACTTTTATAATCTCTTGCACCACATGAGGGACTATGTTCCACTGTTCAGTCAATTGCTGTAAATCCTGATACCATGTTCAACAGACAACATAAAAGACCTTATCAGAAAAGAAAAGAAATTCGGCATTAAGGAAGCAATTATTCTTGGGGGAAAAAAGTAGGTTGATAACTTATTGCAATTTCTACGCTGACCTTATAAAATAATTGGTCATATTCAGGTAGCAAGTTCAACTAACATAGAGAGGTTTGTACAACTAACTGAACAATCAGTTCAACAAGGAAATGTCAAACACCTCGGGCAACCAGTTGCTAATGTTTGGACCGTAGATGGTCAATTTGCTAGTTTGAACCCCGCATTCAACTCAACCAGATAATTAAGGAATTTTAAACCCATCAATAGGCAACCTGACACTGGCACACGACATTATGCTCCATTCTTTTCTCTATACATGTATTCGGAAGGAAAAACAGGCATACCTGATTGTTGTCAAGCAAATCTATGGCATCCTGCAGACAGGTCAATATCCCTTCAGCAGCTACACTCCTTATTTCACTAGGCTCAGGCTGTAAAGATTATAAAAACATCATTTTTCAAAATCAGTCATCTAGAGAAGAATGACGCCCGGTCCTCAAATCAACTAGAGCATGCCCATTTTGCAAATTATGACAAAGCACATGTAATTGAATGGGTTCAAAATCCGCTAAGAAATCAATTATGATGACACAGACAGGTAAGGCTGAAGCCACCAATAATTTATATTCTACCCAGCGTGTTATTACCCACAGCAAATAGTTAAAACATTAAGCCTCTCAAACCCGGGGACAGAAAGTCTAGGCCGGAGGAAAAGCAAGAACAGGAGGAAACAAAACAGAGGAAGATGAAGGAAACATAGCAGACCTCATTGATAAAACACGTTAATGAATAATGGTTGAATACTGGACCATCAAACTTCACAAGCCAATAAAGATAAAATTCCAAAAGCAGCACAAAAGAGTACAAAGAAACAAGACTTAGAATAGAAATAATCTTATCAAAGAGAACCAGGAATCCCTTGAATAATATAGCCTATACAAGATAGCTTCCCAACACGATGAACATAAATTAATCCTAGTTCCCCAAATACCACCCATAGTCCATAGACTAACAGCAAGAATATCTCATTTCTTTCCAACCACAGCATCCATAGGAATAACACACAAATAGCCAGCCAAAATGACCTTCTTTTCAACATCAATTGATTGGAACATGACACTAAGAACGAAATCTCATGATATCTTTTGGATCCTAACCCTCCTTTCAGAGTAGTGATTTGATAATCCTAACCTCACATTCACAGATTAATCTTGACTTCTATTATGTTGCCATAAACTAAAGTCCAAAAGTTAATACAAGACAGTGTACCTTTTCTTCCTGACTTTCAAGCCATGTGAGGGTTGTGTTCAAATCATCAATTGCCCATTTTTTTACCTTGGCAGGAGAAAATTTCTCTTTCAGAGAACTGGACGCATCTCCTCTCAATTCCTGCAGCATTTAAAAATTTTGGCTCATCAGTGTAACCAATACCATAGGGCACATTCTTCATACTATATAGACATTGTTTTTCTGGGGGGTACAAACTACTGTATCTAGACATTCTAACCACGCTCTAACTCAAACATATAATACATGCCAGCCACTTGTCAGAATATATCAACAATCTGTTATATAGAGGCAGCTGTGGAGTTTTAATTGAAATGACTAACCTTTGATGAAGTAGAAGCATTAGGCTTCACTTCTGGTCGCTTCACTTCATTCTTGTGAGATTTACTTGGTCGGGATGTACCACGATCTACAAGCACCCAAAAAATTACTAGGGGAATATGAACAGGAAAACAAATCATGCAAGAACATATAGATAAAAGCATATGCTTCTGAGGGTGTCTGAGCCAAAAATATTACAATTGCCTGCGCATAATTATTTCATAATGAAAAAAGTTAATTTAGATGAGTGAAACCAATGCTCTGCTGAATTGCAAAGATGATTCCAAGATACGTTTACAAGCTCAAGTAAATGGAAGGAGTTGAAGGGGTAGCAGAGCAATCTAGTGCAAAATACACTACCACCACCTAACAAGAGTTGTTGCTGACGATATGTGGGGGAGTGAGTGCAGACTTTCAAAACCTAATGACAAAATTATGCTTTACTGCACCTTGGACAAAGCGAAGAAACAAGAACTGCCCAATTAAGGACCTATCAGAAGCTAGTAGCTACAGAGAGCGAAAGGAAACCCCCTTCCCCAATCGACGAACATCTAGTTGCTGGTATTTTCCTATTAGGCAACTGTTCGATATACAGTACTCTAGATCATATGCTTTCTAAGTTATGACCTCATAAGTCCACAGCTACAAGTGCAAGATTGTTCAAACAATTAGTCACCAGCAACAAATGTATGAAATTTTTTAAGAGTAAAGTACACCTAAAGAAGACAGATGGAAGGTCTCATACCATATATATGTGCAATATTTAGCATAAACTATTGTAAAGCGATTTACATTCACTTTGTCAGCAACCACCCTCCTATCAGCTCGACCTCATTGAAGGGGCCTTTTTGTGTGTGGGGGGGGGGGGGGGGGGTAAATGCCTTAGTTACCTGCAGTATTAACATTGCTTTTCCTCCATGGTTTGCCAACGTGCATGAGATAAGTCTCAATATCAACAAGCTTCTTCTGGGTGTGACATTCTGTTATCCAGTCCTAAAATAAGTACGATGGAAAATATCAGATTAATGTTTGCCTTCATGAACATGAAGAAGATAAAAGAAGCAAACTATCAAGCAAGGTGAAGAACTAAACTTAACAATAACCAACTACCAGTTGAAGCAAGTGCTCACTCTACGTCTAACCGCATGTGAAGGGTGGGGGGTATGGAACCACCACCACCAAGTAAAAATCTCAAAGATGGGCCTGGTGCCTGGAGTTGGGGAGATTTGGCACCTTTACACTTATTAAACCAAAAGTGTTTTTTTTTTCTTTTCACAAACCTCAAAAGAAAAATGTAATACATCGATACAAAATGCTACAAAAGCTTTTCTCAACCCTACATCATGTAAGTTACGATGCCAGCCAAAAAGTGCTTGGTCGTTCCTCTACTCACGTGCATGAATTTGATAGGTTTGTTATACATCATCACTTGCTTAAACAAATTAGGCAGAGTGTGATGATTTCCTGTATAAACAGCACCACACTTTCCAACAGGATTTTCTTGAGGCGTAAAGAAACCGAAGTTAGATAATCACAACAGGCGTAGCATTATACTACAGAAAGATTCCTAAAAAAGCAAATAGTTCCACGCATTGAAAGAGCTCATTTATAGTCTTGGTTGAGGACAACAAGGTGGTTAACGATCAAACATAAAAGAAGAACAATAAACACACAAAGTACATAGATAGAGCAACCAGAAGAATACAAGGAAAACAAAAAAGTTTTTGAACTACAAGTCTACAACTGAAAAGGAGACACCAGACACACCTTTGAAACAATAGTTCCGTTGTCTGACTGAACTTGCCGAAACTTTGGGGTATTTCGAAATGCACAAACCAAAAGAGTGCAATTAGAATTCCAGTCCTGCTGATATTCTGCTCCCATTTCCAAGACATGTGACCGCAGTATGCCTCGTTCGGGATTTACAAAGCCTGAGAGTACAACAACTACACCGTCCTGTCCAAATCAACACTGAACAATTATCTCAACCAGGATTACATACACTAATACTTACAAAAAAGTTCAAAGCAGATATGCATAGTGTAGTAGTGTACCAAAAGCTTGGAGAAAGCCAAACTGCTCGGACCAGCTGAAGATGTAGTCTCCCTACTTTCAGAATCATCAGCACAGTCTTTCACTCCTTTACCATGCCCTCTGGCATTTGTCTCTGCCCCCTCCACTTGATCATTGTCATCATTAGCTGGTCTATAATCCTTTCGATCATCTCTTGCACTCATCCAAGAAGGCAATGCTCGCTTTGGTTTCTTACCGGGCCCATTATCAGGACTTGACTTTGAAGACGACATATCAAAAACCCGTCCTCGCAATAATAGCCAGCGACCAATCAATTCACCACTTTGAATACAACCACCTGGCACCAACAAGAATCCAAAAAAACACCGTTTTAATGTCCATCAAATAGAACCTAACAACCATGTGTACAAAAGCAATGAAGGTTTCATTCAGGCAGGACCAAAGACACAAGCACAACAACACAAAAATAGAAAACACAGTAATAAGTTTCAAAGAAAGTAGTCAACAAGGGATGGATGGCTCAGGTGGTTAAAAGTCACCTTGTAACCAAAGGTTAAAGGTTTCACTCCTACTAGTTAAAATTTAGCACGGCAAGCAATCTGCAAAATTCTTGTTGAGTTATGTGGTATGCCCTCGGCTTGGACTGTGTAAACCGACCCTTTGACCTAAACATAAACTTACCAAAAAAAAAACTAGAAGACCACCCTTATGATTCACTCCTTCTTAATGAAAGTCTCATATTGCACATCAATTTTCACATAGTTAAGCATTTTCCAATTTAGATTGTCAGAGGACCAACTCAACAAAAAGTCTTAGCTGATGGTTGAGGCCCAATCATTGGTTATATTCATGATACGCCCCCTCTCACAAGGCCTATTTAGCGTCAAGCGTGGCTGAACACAAGAATGCACATGCCCAACCACTACTTAAATTCATAATATAAATCAATATGTATCTATGTTGCCTTCCCCTAAGCTCCACCCAACAAAATATTTGATCTTTATCACACAATTACACCCTTCAATGAGTTAAACTACAAACATTTACTCCCTTTAATGAATTAAACTCCAATCTTTCATAACAAAACTTGACCCAAAACAAAACCCAAAAACAAAATACAAAACCAACCATAAATGAAAGAAAACTAACAAAATCCATGCACTAGTGTCACAAAATAGTGAATGTGATCTTTTTCACTTAAGCAAAAGTCATACTCTAGTTAACTCTTTTAAGCATGCATGATCTTATACATAATTACATACATATTCAGTACTAAAAATAACGAGAAAGATTGTACCTTGGTTTGGAAAATTGCCGTTGAAAGTTTGAGAGAGGGTGGTTTTCGAATGAAGAACAACTTTGGGCTTTGACTTCACTTTGTGTTGGGTTGGACCCTCAAATCCCATCAACTTTTAAGTTAAAATTAAACGAGTTTAAAGTGGTTCGTTGTATGGATTAAAATGGTACTTTATCATCGTGTTATTGATCACCCTTAAAATTGATTTTGTCGTCCTTAAAAATAGATATTTTTCTAATTGATTATAGATGTCCCCCATCCTATACAATCTCCTCAAGTGTGGGGCGGGAGTGAGGCGAAGAGCAATCTATACTATTATCTTAAACAATTAAAATCTTCTAAGTTGAGGACATGTGTCACTAATTTAATATGGTCATGAATTGAAAATTAAACAGAGACTCTTGCAATCCCTCTAAAGCTCTACATCTACCAGGTTCAAGATCCCTCAATTATTAACCATAAATTCTTCCGCGATAGTAAGCCAAAGGTCGTCATCTTCATTAAATACCTTCTAACTTTTATGATAGTCATAATTTAATTGTGTTTTAAATTAACTAAATAATTAACTCAT